>APFE031629369.1:76101-167543 GCA_000404065.3 Pinus taeda
AACATACATAACCATCACATTCGCTGATAATAGAGTCACGTTTCTGGATCCTCAGCCTGAGTTACTCATAGACTAAAGTATGCAAGGTAATGTCATATTAGAGTCAGGAAACTAGGGTGGGCACTACACTTTCCAACTCTTATAGAGCTTTTTTGGGGCCTTACTCTCAGGAACACCCCATCTCCCACTTCATAACTTCGGTTTATCTGATGGGCATCAACATAGCTCTTTTCTCGATCTTGTGCTTCTTTTAGCCTCCCCCTAATCATAGTCATTTGTTCTTCCATCTCTTGCACCACTTCTGGTCCTATTAATACTTGGTCCTCTAGTCGGTCCCAACTGAGAGGTATTCTGCAAGGTCTTCCATACAAGAACTCAAATGGTGCCATCTTGATAGAACTCTGATACATCTGAAGCATGTCTTCGAGGATTTGATTAGTCCTCTTTGTCTACCCATCTATCTCAAGGTGATAAGTAGCGTTGAGTTCAACTGGGTTCCCAATGATTCTTGGAAATTGGTCCAAAACCTTCCTGTAAACACTGCTCCCCTATTAGATATGATCTTCCTAGGCGCTCCACGCAATCTCAATCTCATCAATAAAAACTCTAGCTATTTCTGGTGCCTTATATGTAGTCTTAATTGGTATGAAATGGGTGCTCTTGGCCAACATGTCCACCACTACAAATATGGAATCATGTCTTCTTGAGGTCATTGGTAGTCCCACAATGAAGTCCATTGATATAACTTCCCATTTAGATTTTGGTATCTCATGGGGTTTCAATAACCCTACTGGATGTCTGTGTTCAACTTTTACTCGTTGACACTCTAAGCATCTTGCTACCAAGTTCGTGATGTCCTTCTTCATCTGTTTCCAAAATAAGAGTGGTTTCAAGTCTGCACTCATATTCTTAACACGAGGGTGTGCCATGTATACAGTGCATTGTGCTTCATTCAAGATTAACTGGTGTATATCTTCATTCGATGGTACATATATCCTTCCCTGAAATCGTAGTAGCCCATTATTATCAAGGGAGTATTCTTCATATTTTGGGACCCTCATTTCATCCTCCCTCAAACTTTTGCTAACCTCATAGTACTAGGTGTCTTTAAATTGTAAATCAAGTAGTTTCTCCCTCAAATTTGTCTTTAAGGGAATCACTGAAAATATCTGAGGCCTCTTAATTAAAGCATCAACCACCCTATTTACCATTCCTTTTATGTAAGTGATATCAAAATGATATTCACTAGTTAGCTTAGACCATCGTCTTTGTCTTGAATTTAAGTGGTCTTGAGTGAATATGTGTTGTAGCCCACAATGGTTAGTCCTAAGATCAAACTTCCTTCCTAGACGGTAGTATCTCCAAATCTTTAGCATATAAACAATTGTTGCCATTTCTAGATCATGGATTGCTTAGTTTTCTTGGTGGATTCTAAGTTTCCTTGATGCATAAGCTATTACTATTCCTTCTTGCATCAACACACAACCCAACCTGTAATGCCCACGAGATGCGAAGCATTTCAGTGAGGACCGCACGATGGAGGAGCAGATGAGCTAGATGAAACGACGCAGCTGCAGATGAGGAAACACAAGGCTACATGTGAAAGCGGCTAAGTGTTATGGATGGGTGGAGTTGTATAGTGTTAGGTGGTCCTGCGTGGGGGCGCCGAACAGGTAAGCCGATGTGCGAAATTACTAAATGGTGGACCGAACGAAAGGTCAGCTGGGCAAGTCGACGTGAGGCAACCATGGCAATGAAAGGTATAAGTGGATGGAATGGAGGAGTCATTCAAACAACCATCAATCGACCAAGCATCCAAGCGTCCAAGTGTGGAGAGAAAGGATTAGTGCAAAGTTGGTTCTGAAATCTGGGCGAAAGTGTAGGCGGACGAGGGCTGAAGCACCCGAGTCGAAACAAAGAGTGGTCGTTTGAGGGTGCGGCAGGGCATCCGGGCGAACGGTTGTTCGATGGCGCAACAGGGCATCCAGGCGAACGGTCATTTGAGGGTGCGACAAGGCGCCTGGGCAAATGGTCGTTCAGGAAGTCGTTCGAGGGTGCGACAGGGCATCCAACCGAACGACACGAGTTGCTGAACGGTCGTGTAGGAGTTCCGGTGAAGGCTTAAATGAAGGGGCGACGAGTGTATCATGCAGGAGTTTGGGCAGTGAGTCGAACAGGCGTGGGCACGGTGTGAACAACTCGCCAGGTGAAGAGTCGGGCGTTCAGTGGGAGCGCCTGCCGAGTTGGAGAGTTGGGTGTTGAACGCCGGGTGAGGGTGCACGAAGGTGCCGAGAAAATGGTGAATGACAACCGACTGATGAGTTGAACAAAACGTGCCAGAGGACGAGTTGACAAACGCGTTCGGGTAGAAGTACGATAGTGAATGAAATGAGAAGGCATTCGGTGGAACGACGGGTGAACAAAGTGTTCGGGTGAACGTGCAGGCAAACGACGAGCTGGTCGTCGGGTCGTTCGGGTGGCTGGATGGGTGCACCCAATTCGACGAGCTAAGCTGAACGAGATTCTGATTGTAAAAAATACTTGAAGTGTAAATCTGGGGTTTCCTCAGGATTGAACTTGTATATTGTATACTGTTGTTGTTATTATTAAGGGTAGACTCATTGCAGGGAGTTGCCCCTCCCATCTATATTATTGTGCATTTCATGTTAATGTTGATGAATGTTTAACTGTTGTGTTATAATGAATGAAAGTACTTGGTAAAAGTGAAAAATAAACTAAGTATAGAAGTAAGGCATAGTCCATGACCATGAGTATTGGTGAAAAGAAAAGGGTCGGTGGTGCCGCACCTCCTATAGTGCGGTTGGAAGAGTACCGCCAGTGTAGGGGCATGACAGGTGATATTAGAGCTAATCAGGACAAGGAGCTTATCCCACTACACTGGTGTGATAGGTGGTATCAGAGCTGATTCAGAAATCTGAAGGGCGATTTAGGTTTGCAAAGAAAGCAGATGGCAGGAATCGCGGAAGGACCTCAGGTTATCATAGGTGAATCTGGACATAACGTGGGAGAAGCTTTCCTAAAAGAAGTATTGGAACATTGGAGGAATTGGGTTCTGTTTGGACTTCAATGAAGGTAGAGAACATGCAGGTTAGTAAAGGCTATGCAAATATAAAGGAAGAACTTGAAGAACTCAAGGACCAATACGAGTATACAAAATGGAAGTATACACAAACGGAGGATGCAATGAAGAATGACTTTCTTGGTAGAAGATCATTGTAATAGAGCAAGATGAGCTCAACTACATTAACAGACTTTGGGACTACTACCAAAACAATTAGGCAGATGTTTGGAGGCTTAGTTCAATAGAAGAAGTCAATGGGTACTTGATTGGTGCACTTGAGGAGAAAGCTGCAGAGTACAATGAGGATGTTGCAGATATGACAACGATGGAGGAGGAACTTGAAATTATTCAATTTGAGCCAGGTTGTGCAGTTTGTAGACATTGGTGGATGAGGAAAATCATATGGAGGAGCCTCATGATGAAGTAAGTACTGATACTTGTGTTTTAGTGAGACTTTTGGAAGATGAACCATATGCAGGGAAGAGCAAAATTAGTTTGCCGATGCAAGGGAGGATCTTACCATGGATGTCTACAAAGAGACCGTGTATGGAAAAGTAAGGATCATTGATTTTTGCAGGGCTTGTTAGGGTTAACTGTGACCTTATGACAGAAGGTACGAAGGCCCGTGACAAGGGAGGAACATGATGATCGTTGCGGAGGAATGGGTCATGCTTTAGCCATATGGAGAAATTGGCTAAGTGCCCGCATGACTCATGGATAGATTGGAGGAGGGAAAACACTTGCGTATGATGATACTTGGGTGGAATTCTCATGGAAGAGACCAAGAGGAAGTCTTGGTGGAACCTTCAGTGGGGGAGCCATGGTGGAAGAGACTCATGAGATGATATGGTTGGGTGACCAGGTTCACTAGACCAGATTGCAAACTTGGATGAGGATGACCAATTGTTGTGATAGGTCTACTTAGTTGAACAACATGGGCAACTTGAGTCATGGACATCGAGTTGGAGAAATGGAGCATGGTAGGCTTATGCAGGGACATTATGTAGGAGCACTTGTAGAGGGACTATTGACTAGTTCTAGGCTCAATAAAAAGGTCATGAATTCTTGTTTTGAAACTTGTAAATCTTTCACATTTTTTCTCTTTAACCCAATCCTTGGATTTTTATTTTTTATTTATATTTTCTATGTGGTTCACAGACCCCGGAGATCAATGATTGCTACATCCATGAAGTATTTGTACTAGGAGGATCCACCCAAAGGGATCACTTCATGTTCGCTCAATCACGAAGCTTGACCTCGAGCGTGTCGAGAGAATTGAACCCTTGACCCCTCAATAGCAAAGGCATTTTAACAATGGGGACTCAACTGATTGAGCTAACCGTCAGGGCTCCTAATTCTAGGATATTCATACATATTTCCTATGTATTTTGAAATGGAAAATAACTACCCTTGAGCTTGGGAAATTGAAGATACAATGGTCTTAAGGGATATATCAACAAAAATCCTTCATGTCTCCTTGGTGCTTCTAAAAGAGTCAATTAAGTTTCTTAACGTGTCAATACCATTTACTATGTTGGTGTTTACATCTCCACCTAGTGGTTAGTGGTTAGGGTTGGGAATTTATTTAGCTGGTGATGGTGGGTTCATGTTCTATCATATGTATGCTCCATGATAATATACTTTATGGGTTACAATTTAATAAGAAATAAACATATTTTTTAATTTTCTTCTTACTTTGTAAAATTTAAGATGTTCAAACATAGAAATTGGTTAAAGAAACCTACATCGAATTAGAAAGAATCATAAAGAGCATATCTCCATCAGTACCAAAAACAATTAATGGTGATAATATAAAACCCCCTTACCCTTGTCACATTCATATGCACCCATCCTCTAAACAATGAATGGTGATAATAGAAAAATCCCTTCTCCTTGTCACAATCATATGCACCAATCCCCTACGTTATAACTCAACTTATCCTACTAAAAAACACACACCACGTCTTAGAAAAATTCAAGAACTTGTGCCCACTTTTTTATTGTTCATGGATAGAGGAATACACATGTATTATTAATGTCTATTCATTTTTAGACCATGCACATGTTCCTTCACATCCAACTTGGTAATTTATTTGGTAAATTTAAATAGTGTTTCAAACATGATTGAGGATAATGTAAAAGAAACACATGCACACATTTAAGAACATTTTATTCCCGTGTGAGCACATTCTTTTATTACACATCATCACTTTTTCACCCATCAAATTTGTACAAGGGCTTGTAAGCTTCCAACAAAACTTCTTACTAATTCTAAGCTCATGATAATACACTACATATGCATGCAACACCTATTTTATAAAATGTTGCATATAATTTTCTACTTGATTCTTGATTCAATATCTTCGATGAATTTGTGCCTGCCATTTTGGCCCTCACTCATACTACAGGAAGAATGGGTTTTAGCGAACAAGCGCAGAGGCTCCACGAACAAAAAGCCCGCCAAAATATTGAGAGATTTTAGTTAATGCATTGGCATGGCGGGTAATAAGAGCAGGGTCACATGGTGGAGGTGCTAGAATTTGTAACTTGAATCATATAGAGAGGAATGATATCTGCATATTAATGTAATTATCACTCCCTCGCAAATTGATAAATCCTCCCTTATATCTTCAATTTAAATTTATAAACTTAAGGTGATTTACAAATGAGTTGTATCTTAAAATTGTATCTTAAATTTCAATTTAAATTGATTTACTAATAAGTTGTATCTTAAATTTCAATTTAAATTGATTTACAAATGAGTTCAAAGGGGGATTTTATTTTAAATTTATTTAAAAATGAGTTGAAAGAGGGATTTTATTTTTTAATTATGATGAATTGGTAAGTTGTTTAAGTAATTTACAAAATTTACAATGAAAATTTTCAATTATCATTATAATTGGAGTATATTTATAATGAAAAATTCCAATTGTCATTATAATAGAGAATATATCTCATAGGTAATAACCCAAATACATCAATAACTTATTTAGTAAGAGTCTAGACCCAAATAGACTCTATCCCAAGAGAGGCCTATTCTTAGAACCTTATCACAATAAACAGTATATCCTTTTAAGAAAATTTAAAATCAATTAAAAAACAAATCATTATAATAAAATAAATTAAAATATATTCTATATATATATCTTATATATATATATATTATATATATATTATATATATATTATATATATATATAAATTCATTTAAAAAATTATTAAATATATATTCATTTAATAATAATTCAATTGAGTAATAGACCCAAGGGTTAGCTCAATTGGTCGAGTCCCCTTTGTTAAGTATCTCGTCAATCGGGAGGTCGCACTGTCAATTATCTTTGATTCCCTTGGGGTTAGGCCCTGCTAGTCTGGCCGATGGGCTTTAAAAGATTCCCTTCAGGGTTGATCTACCTAGATTTTCTGTGGATGTAGCGGCCACCCGTGAACCACCTCTAAAAAAAAATCAGTTGAGTAATAAATTAAATAATAAGTTAGTAGCTTTTTTTTAGATACGAAGGAATGGAAATTCAAGTAATAGGTATATCCACCTTGTAACCAATTAGTTATTAGCTATTATATTAATAAGACTTACTGCTCTTTTTTTTTCATTAACATAAAAATGTCAAACAGATTTATCCAATGTTTTAAAGAAATATATATAGCATAGAAGAGGTTTGTGGATAGATACTTTTACTATGGAAAGATAAAGTTGTGCCTTAATGCCATGCATGTCTATGATATATATTACTATGTGATAATCTTTATTCATGTATATGATATATGTTGCTATGTGATAATCTTTATGCAAGCAATGCTCTTCAAACTTCCATGCTCAATTACAAAGTCTAGTTGTAAAGTTAATGTTAAATAAAACATTGACATAAAGTGATATATCACCCCCACAAATTTTACTATGTACCACATGATTTACATTGACATAAAGTTGACATACCACTCTAAATTTTACTATGTACCACATGGCTTAATATTGTAGTAGTAACAACTTTTATCATTTTTCATAAAAATAAGAAAATTTTTAATAAAAAATTGTGATTAAAAGTGGAAAGTCAAAAATGCATGTGATGAGGAGCAAGAAGAGGAGATGTATTAACATGGAACAAAATTTTAGAATAATTTTTTGTGAAACAATGTCTCACATAAATAACAATCAATATAAAAATATTTATTATAAATATAGTGGATATAAAGATATTTGATTGTGTATTTTTTTTAGTAAATTTACAAAAAAGTTGTCATGGAAATGTTGAAAATGGCAACAAGAAATGCTAAAAATAGAAATGCTAAAAGTAGCATTGCTATAAATAGCAGTTCGGGTACTAGTGTTGAACATAGCAACAAGGAATGAAAAAATGGAAGTGCTAAAATAACATTGCTATAAATAGCATTTCGGGATGGATTCCTATTTTAGTTAGTCCCTAAACTAAAATAGAGAAGTAAAATTTGAATTTGTTCTTAGCAGCTGTTTGATTAATAATTAATTAATTCATCTTGAGTTAATTAGTTGGAGAAAATCAAACATGAAGTCTATGTGAAGACATGCAATAGTTTCTCCATTGATTGAGGAATACATCGCTTAGTTAAGGAGATGAAGATGAGTTGTAATTAGTTAGCTTAGTTAACTGAGTTAAGTGCAGTTAGATTAGTTCTAACAGTTTGTAGAATTAATTGAGTTCAGTTAGTTAATGCTTGCATGCATGTAACCACTGCTCTCCAGATAACTGAATATTCTCTCATAAATAACGCATGCATGTCAGTTCAGTCAGAGACCCGATTGAGATCAGAGGATGGGACAGTGTGCTATCAGTTGGAGGATTTTTCCTATATAGGAAACTCATCCATGCAGAAGGAATTATCTCCTTCAGGATTTTGCAGTTACTACTGAGCCAAGTGAGTAGTGTGAGGTGGGAATTCACACAAGTGGAAGCACTGGATCCAAAAAACTGTGCAAGGAAATAGGAGGCTTGGAGGGTAGACGAGAAGGTTTGTGAGAAGCCTTTGACTATCTATGAGCAGCAAAGGGATTTTACTGAGAGCCAGATAGCTTCCGAGCTAAGGCTTTGTGTAATCCAGACTATTTTCCACTTGTATGATAATACAAAGATTGGTGTTTTAGGCTAAAGCTTTCCCTAGGATTATTCTTCTGTGTTCATGTGTGTATGCTTTCTCTTCATCTATTATATGTGTTCCATTTGATCTTGCTCATAATCAATTAAGCTTTCCCAAAGTTTGTTGTAGAAGTAGATCTAGTATATTGCTTTAATACATTGCATAATAAGTTGATCTACAGGTGAAAGTTCTACATGGTATCAGGTCAAAGGTGATAAAAGCGGAGAACAATATACAAAGAAGGGAGAAGTACGAAGTTTACAGTTCCTGATTATAGAAATCGAGTTCTTATCACATCTCAATTTCATCAATGGCGGTCAACGGTTTGTGACTTGAGTATGCTCTTGATGGTAGCTCAAATTATATAGCCTGGAAGGATCACATGGATGCGGTATTAGAGGATAACAGTTTGAAGGACTTCATTGATCAAGAAGTCCCCAAGCCTGCTGCAACTAGTGCCCAAGAATTGGCGGAATGGAAGAAATGTGTGGCTAGAGCAAGGAGAATCCTCCTGGAGGGAGTTCGAGACCACATTGTCTCGAGCCTCCGTGGGAAGGAGACACCATTTTCGATGTGGAAAACATTGAAAGATATATATCAGAATAGCAGTGATCAGAGCAAGCTAGCACTGAAAGACAAGCTTCGAAAAATCAAGTGTGAAAAGGGCAACACGATCTCTACATTCCTGAACAAGCTCACCACCTGCATGGATGAGCTTGGAAGTGTAGGGATCATGACAACCGATGACGACATGGTGAGTCTAGCTCTCCTCGGTCTTCCTAAGAGCTAGAATAGCTACCAAGACTCAGTAAATGGAAGAGAGAAACTACCAGATTGGGAACGGCTTTGGTCAGATCTGATGTAGGAGGAGATAAGAAGAAGCATTAGAGATGGTTCTTCATCCAAGGAGGATGAATAAAATTGCGCCTTAGCGAGTAAGGCGAAGAAAAGGAAGGAGAAGGATTCTCATCTCAAATCCATTTCTTTCCATGGTGGGAAGAAGTTTGACAAATCGAAAGTGCAATGCTTTCATTGTCATGAGGTGGGCCATTTTGCTACAAATTGTCCACTGAAGAAATCCAAGAAGGGATCCTTGGAAGGATCAGAAGGTGAGGCACTGGCCTCACAGTTCGAGTCGGATTTCACACTCATCGCATGCATGGTTTCATCCATGGTGGGATGTGGTTGGTGGCTTGACAGTGGAGGTTCTTTCCACTTGATCGACGACAAGAGTTTGTTTAGTACCTTGGAGGAGAAAGATCTCCAAATACTCATAGTGATGGGTAATGATGAAAAATATAGTGTCTCAGGTGTAGGCACAATTGTTTTTTAGAGGGATGGAGCTCACATTACCTTGACCGATGTCAAGTATGTACCAGGACTGAGGAAAAATTTGGTGTCGATCGCAATGCTAGAAGACAAGGGCTATGATGTAATCTTCAGTAAGGGAAAGGTTTTCCTTAGACACATCACCACTAGACAGGTGAAGCAGAGCGATTAACGAGTCAAGATCCTGTATGCTCTTAAGGTTCAAGATGCATGCAAAGCATTGAGGAGCAAGGCAACTGTTAGAGACTTGGTGGTTGAGAGGAGGAGTATACTACCTCTCAACATCCAGCGCTAGAAGAAGTCTTAGACAATTTTGGAGGAGCCATGATTGGTGAACCAACTTCAGGAGGTTGTAGAGCAGCCACAACTGGGGAAGTCGAGAGAAGATAGAGTGGAGGCATCCACTCATGCAGAGACCTCTAGTAGGGGGGAATTTCGAGCCAAGTGGGTAGAGGGATCACATGCAGCCATACCTCCAGGTGTGAGGTGGGGCAATGTGATGAGATAGTCTCATGAAGGCTGAAATAAGGGCAAGATCCTTGAGGTACCCAACCTCTTGGATTATACCTTGCTACGGGAGCCCCGATGAGCGAGTAGCAGGACTGGCTGAGTGGGTAGAGACAAATGCAAATGGAGCGGCAGAGAGAGCTACAGTGCAAGAGTCCCAAGACTATGCAAAGATAGCCAGCTGCATCACTGCGAGAGGCACAAGAGTGTTGCACCAGTGTAGGATGGCACAGAGAGGTGTGCAATGGTGCAATATGCATGGAGTGTTGCAATAGCTCAGAGGTCAGAGAGGGAACGCTTGTTAGCAGTAGAGGGAGCTTCATCATTAGAGGATGTTTCTAGCCCAATAGAGAGGTCAGTTGGGAGTTTTATTTGTTTCTAGAGTTGTTGGAGCAATAACACTTGGGAGAAGTGTTGCATGCAGAAAATTCCAAAGGTTCAGGATCAGGTTTGAGTTGAATTACTTTCTTGTTGAGAGGGAGTGTTGAAAATGGAAAAAAGAGACATAGTCAATCCCTAACACGGTAGGAGGGGAAACCCTTAAGAAAAATACTTGTGTATTGGATTGATTCTTCTATGCTTTTTTAATAGCTTTAGCTTATAGTTTATGCTTAATAGACTAACTTGTAGCTACAATTTGGTTATTACATAGTTCTTACAATTATCACTTAAACTACAAATGATCATGTGAAAGGGGAGATTCTCATCTCAACCTTAACTACCATTAATAGGACATAAATCTAAGTGTTGGACAAGCCCTCTAGGGGAAATCTTCAACAAGATTTGTGGGATATTGGTGGCACTATTGCTGTAGAAATTGGGCCATCTCGAAAGAGTATATCCTCCTAGTAGAATTGGATTTATCACCTATTATTCTAGATTGGTTTGGACAAGATAGTTTCAACTCCAACTTCTCATCACTCTTAGTCCTCAAAAGAAAGTTGACAAAAAGATGGGGATGTATCTCTCATATATGGCATTCTCACAATCAACCACATTTTCACACTTTCCAAGGTAGTTCACACTTCCTAAGGCAAAGTAGTTGATGCAGGGTTACCCCCACTTACACCCACAGTATGCATATACAATGCATAAGTGCATCAGTCCCAGGAATTTAACTCACAAGCGAGTCAAAATCTTCGACCATCAATGGTTAAGGCCCCTTTCATAGTCTCAAGTGAAATGATTTATAGACTAATAAAGTCTAACCCTTAACTCACCTTTTCATTTATATCGGAACTCAATCACTCCTTATAAACCTTCATTAACCTTTATTAACCCATAAGCCACATATATACCAAACCCCACATTTTGATTCGTTATATCGGCCTAACCACGAAACCCTCTCTTTACTTTGGTTATGCATAAACTTTACCCATAACCCTTTATCCATACATTATTTCTATTATGCCCTTTTAATAGAAATAAATACACACAAACTCGCCTTTAACTTGGGACTTTAACTTTATCGTAATAGAAAGGAAATAACCCGCTACGAAACACTTAAGCTAGATCTCAAAATTTATACATCCGCTTCCATAAATCGTCAGGTCCGCACTCCCGGTCTATTACCTTTTACTTCATTGCCCTTTCCTCTGATATTTGATCAACAACTTGCATTATAACCTCCGTCATTGATCTATCCTTAATAGATCCGACAGTTCACCCTGATTTCGGGTAGATAACAAGCATGGGGTTTAACCAACCGATAAAGCGGTTTCCCCTCTCCACTACTCTGCTACGTGTCTCATTATGAATGGAATCAGAGCCAAACGAAAGAATACCGCTTACGGTCCTTCTTCAGCCCGAAATCCACTTTCTTATATAAAAACTGCTTCTTTCCGAGTTAGCTTCCACACGCTCTTTCATGCGATGATTGTTGATCTTTGAGATCTAACGGTTCATATGCCCTATCTCTTCACTTCTCCGATCATTCCTTTTCTTTAACTTTAATTTGTCATTCAGTATTTTTCCTTATGGTTTTGGGTTTTCCTTCAGGGTTTCGGTTTCCGCTCTTCTACTGCTCAACTTTTTCTTCGAGCTTAACTTTTGTGAATTCTCACTTCGTTACTTCTCCAAAGCTCCACTCTGATCTTCAACTGGATTCAAAGATCCCTTTATGATTCCTCTGAATCATTTTGATCCTCTGTGTGTCCTTCAAAACTCTGCCTGCAACCCTTGTTACAGAACCTATGAATTCACAACTTATATGTAATTCATTCATTAAATACTCATTCACACAATTACACAGTTAGGAATAAACCTCTATATATATAAAAATGAACAATTGATTACATATTGAGACTCTCTGTCTCTCACAAGCCTGATCTTCAATATCAGTGGCCTCCCCTTTCACTCTGCCCGTAGGCTTACATTTATACATAGGAATTTATAACCAATTTCCTGGTTTAAATCCTTAATCTACTGAACTGACTCCTAAATGTCCTCTGTAGTTCCTCGAATCATGAAACTACCTTAAGAGTTATAATTGACTTCTAACTTTCTCGTCATTATTAACCACTCATGTTCTCCTTCATTCAAGGGCATTTAGAAAATATCTCACATCATCCAATTAATTCCTATCCTACTCACTCAAAAGCCTAAATATTACATTAATTCAACACTTAGGAATCCAACTTCCTTAAAACACATGACCCCCCCCCCATGTCTACTAAAATACAATGATTTTTCTTGGGTTGAATGCTCCTTCATCAATAGTTTAGAAAATCAAGCCTTAATGGCACCAGATATATATATATATATATATATATATATATATATATATATATATATATATATATTATATTATTATATTATATATATATATATATATATATATATATATATATCTACCACACCCCTTGGCACTATTAGACACTCAAATATCTTTCTAAGTGTGCAAGAGTAATGTCAATTAGATTTTAGATGCAAAAGTTATGCCTCACAGAAGTTGCTTATCATGTTTGACCAACATAATTTGAGAGGATCCCACATCATCCCCCTTTACTTATGGAAAAGGGGTTAGCCATGTGGGACATATTAATAAGACTCTAGGAGAGTTGAGTTTTAACGTATTTCAAGGATTGAATGTGCCAAATCTAACCCCTAGTTGGTCATCGAGTGTGTTATAAATTGAGGATTAGGAGGAAAAGGGCTTCGATCCTATTCTAGTGCATTTTGTTCCATAGTAAAGAAGAGTAGTTGAGAGTGGATAGGGAGATGGATTGTTTTCTGTAGTAGTTCATTAGACATATGTATAGCTACTTTTTATTTGCATTATTATTTAGAGAAAGAGAGAGCATAGTAGCCTCACCTTCCAGCTTGGTTTTCTCACGAAAGGGTTTACCAAGTCATATATTGGTGTTATTGCGGTTTGTGAGTGATTGATTTATATTTTTTCTATTTTTATCATTTATATATCTTATGCATTAATAAATCCATAAATGTAAGGAAAGTTAACCCTCAGTATAGATTTTGGATTTCAATATATTATATTAGGTTTGTTGTGACAAACTGTCTAGTGGAATACATGGTAGTTTACCGATAAAACTTCTTAGGAAGTCCACATGTTGGGAGTGAAAGTATAATGGCTTGTTCTATCCATGCTAGAGAACCCAGGCAAATAGAAAAGCCCAAATTCACTTTTTCCTCTCTCGGTTGTGTGTAGAAGGGATTGCAAATCTAGGCTTGAGTCACCTCCAAAAAGTATTTTCATGAACAAAACCTCTCCTTATTTGACCATCTACTTGCCTTTTCACGAAACACTCCCTTAATTTGTTGTTGCCTCCACTCTGTAGTTCACTTGGTATCTTTTTCCTAATATGTGTACACAATCCTTCACCACAGTGTCCTAGTGTCAAATGAGTCTTCCTTAAGGTTAAGCATCTACTGAATTTAAATTCAATCAATAATGATAAATATGTGTTGTGATCATAATCTATTGGTTCGTTGGTTACCTATGTGAAATTAAGGAAGTGTGTGCCATATGAGGAGGTTTTTAAAGATTATTTGTCACTAATAATGTTTAAGAAAAAGACAAATTGAACCTTAATTTTAGATGACAAGATAGCTACCGCAATAAGAAATCTTCTGGGTGAAGCATTGATTTTTTTCTCATGTAACCCAAGTTTCTCAAGGATGGAAGGAACAATATTATACTTATTATTTTCCTTTGCCTCTTTGGTAGAATCAAACATTGGACCTACTTTATTAGACGTCAGTTTCACCTCACCATTATTTGACAATGGGACCTTTCTTTCATCCTCCAAAAATCATTCTTTAGCTATAACTTCTCCCTTTTCTTTATCCTTTTCTATGCTACCTACCTCTTAGATGAATTGCATACCACCTTTGGCTTCAACTTATCTAACAATGGGCCCTGCACCTTTCAAAATATCTATTGGAGCTCTTTCTACTTTCCTCTAAACCCACATTCTAATTGGTCTTGGATAATATTTCCAAACATGTCCAGTGACATGACAATTCAGGCATCATCCTACCTCATCTATCTTGATTTCCTCTAGAAGACCCTATCGAAGGTCCAATTCCACCAATATTAACAAATTTCTTATCAACTTTGGACTATAAATTCACTGTTGTATCTATGAACTTTCCTGAGACCATCTCTCATTGCCTTTAAAGCTTCTTTGTTCCAAAGTTCCATGGAAAGACTTGGAAGTTTCACCCATATTAGTTTAGCAAACCTTTTTTCCTTCTGGAATTAAAACCTGGCATTCACTTCTCCAAATGTAGTAATGGTGTACACCAACACCATTTTTTGTCTACTATTTTTTTGACATTAGTCTTAGATTGAAACTCCAAGGCAAACCAACCATAAATTAGGATACGAAACTTCAAGGTACACCATAAAACCCTAACCATACCTTCTCCATCCATGAATGTAGAGAATCTAACAACAATGACTTCTTAATAAAGTTCTCTGTTAGGACTTTCTCCATTATAGAGGTAGTCTTCTCCATACCCACATGCTCACCCATGACCTACCTTATCTTCTCTTTTTTTTTTCTCTAATGCACTTCCTTTTATGTTTACTTCTTAGAACCCCTTAATTTTCAAGGTTCACCTCCTCACCGAGCTCTCCCCCCCGCCCCCGCCCGCTCCCACCCGCACATTTCATGTACACCTCTAGGTTGTGCTTCTTATGACAAAGCTCTTAATCCCCAACACAATCCTGTACCACAAACTTCCTCAAAACCTGAGCTCAAAACCTCATTCTATACATGTCTTTCTAGAACTTCTTCATACCCACATGCTCGCCATGACCTACCTTACCTTCTCTTTTTTTTCTCTAATGCACCTTTTTTATGTTTACTTCTTAGAACCACTTATGTTTCAAGGCTCCCCCCCTCACCTCCCCACCCACCGCGACATTTCATGAACACATCTAGGTTGTGCTTCTTATGACAAAGCTCTTAATCCCCAATACAATCCTGTACCACAACCTTCCTCAAAACCTGAGCTCGAAAACTCATTTTATACATCTATCTCTAGAAACTTGTGCCCTCCACCTCTACATGGATAATTTGTGATCGAACATGTGATCATAACTTTCTCCCTGACAATGTTTGACTTCCTTTAGAATTTTAATATTAGGTACCACCTTGAAATCATTGATCCCTTTATAGCATACCTTGTCAACTTGATCAAATTAATTATTTTTCACATCCTCCTCTGTTGGAACCTCTGTTGAATGTTTATCTAGATCTTCTAACTTTTGGTTTATAAGCTTTTCGTCTCTTGGAATCACCTTGCCTCCTATGGTTTAGATATAGTAAGATGACCTGATTCTTTACGTTTCTTCTAGCTAATCTTGACTTCTTAATTTGAATCGAGGACTCGAACCATATTCCATTTGCTGATAAGTTTGTCCCTAGAACATAAGATATATTTGAGAAATACCTCCTCCCTCTTCGAGTAAGCCACCAACGCCTCCATCATTGACCTTCGCCTAGACATATCAGCATACCACTAATTTACTTATTGTTGGAAGTATTCAATAATCTTTATCAATATCCACCTATAAACATTGAATTTTAAAAGAATATAACTATTTGTAGTCAAATTGTAAGGAAATTGCGATTGGGTAATCTTTATAGCATTCCTAACAAGGCAAGAGTAGCTTAGCTAGTTCATAAATGCACACAGAAGGAGTAATTTACATTATTGTTTATTCCCTATTGAATTTCACAACCAATTGGGTATAAAATTAAATTCGAACATATAGTCATCCACAATTGGGTGAGAGTGTATTTTTCCAAGTTTTGATGGGCTGAATGGTTTCTTTGGATACACGTACTCTTCTTTCCTTCTGGTATGGTCCATGAGGAGTTCATTGCGTTCAATGAAATACAAAATTTTCAGTCCCTCTTCGATCTGAGATTGAAACTATTGTAAATACAAAATGTTCAATCCCTCTTCGATTGAAGATTGAAGGGATTGTCATAAAGATAAAATAAAATAATTATATTTATGTCTAATTATTGACCATAAAGTAGGTCAAAAGGATTGTTGAGTACAATGATGTCTATAAAAAACTAGAGAAACAAAACTATAGATACAATGCATTAAATAACTAATATCTGGCTCTCGCAAAGAAGATCCAAGGGCTAATAAGTCTGAGGATCAAACCCATCTTTCCTAACATCCAAGGCTGAATGAAGAACATTGAAGAAACTCGAAAAAGTTTGTTGTGCCGATGAAGCACTAGTGGAAAGGGTGGTCTATCAACTAAATCGTTGTCTTGGGGAGTTCGCTCATTGTCGAGGTCTGGAGGACCTAGTCCATCTCCCAGGAATAGATCTAAGACATATATGCTATTGAGATCTTGTGTGGTGGGGTGAGGTCCAACAAATATTCACTGATCTAGAATATGGATGTGTACTAGTATCCATTAGTCTCTTGGTGCCCTTGTCTGAAGGTAGTACCCTAAAAAATGTTGTGATCCTCTGTGTGGGGTTCGGTCTAATGAGAGGCTGAAGAATATTCACTCAGACCCTGAAAGCCTCTCGCATATATAGGGCCAAACATCTATGATCAAGATACCGAAAAAAGTCGGTGAGGGTCTAAGAATCTATGAATAAGAAATGGAGCCTTCCTTTGATCCCGTAATAGATAGGGCATCAAAAAATGAAGTGCACCTTGATCTCCACTTCCTAAAAATGACATGCCTGGTAGATTTTATTTCCTCTATCAATCTGGTGGTCCATCTCTACTCGAAGTCTATGAGAACCTACTCTAAATTGGCCTAGAGGAATGCGAAGAGCATGCATTGAGCGACGAAGCATACATTGGGGTTGAACAATGAGCCCATCTCTCAACTCTAAGAAGTTCTTAACATAGAGGGTCATATTTGGGTGCAACCCTCCCAGAGGATTGACCAATGTGACCTGGACAAACTGCCTATAGATGTCCTCCCTGATGATCTTGTTCAGCTCCTGTATAGTAGGTAAAAGGTGACTAGGTGCATCTAAGGAATATCAGAAAGGAGGGAGATGATCCAATTGAATGCCCACTGAGTCTAAGCGATCTAAAACTCCTGTAAACCAACATTTGGCTTGGCCCGAGGGAGTAGAATGAACAATAGTATCAGACGAGCAATATGCCAAGTAAGGATATTGGTCCTTACTCTTTATCTAGTCTGCAAAGCTTCAAACACTATGCAAAAATGAAACCAATTTGAAGACTGTCTCAAGCTGAAAAGGATGAGCTCCAAAATTTACAAGGATGATGTGTTTAGGTATTGTCTGTTTGCAACTAATGATGTGTCAAAGAAGAAGAATCTAGACTCTCTCAGCTGAAGCCCAATTTGACTAATGTAAAGACGATCCACAAATCTCTGAGCCATACAGAACAATGGGACGGATCAAGGTGTCCATGAGGCTAAACCTAGATGAGATGTCCTTGAAGTGATGTTGAAAGCACCATCTCCTAAGACGGGCTAAGGATCCATATCCTTTGTTGATCTGAGGTTGAAGTGTTGGTCGCAAATTGAAGCGAGGACTTGAGAATTGCACCCCCAAGTAAGTATACTGGTTGGTTATCTCAACCTCCTCCCTCTAGATATGAAGTAAAGGTCTGAAGTTCTCTTCACCCCATTGAATATACCTTGGTTTTACCTAGGTTGACCGTTAACTGTTAAAGATCACAAAATAGAACTAAGGCATCCAACTGCTTCTGTAATCCTTTCGAGGATGAGGAGAGGAGGATCATGTCATTAGCGAAAAGTAGAATAAATATAAAACCCTAATGAAAAAGGCAGTCATTGATATCGTAAATATGCTCGTATAGGAATGCCTCCCACTCATTAGTATAAATCCCAAAGAAGGTAGGGAACATTGTACAACCTTGTTTAACACCAATGGTTGATTCCATTAATCACAAACAATCCGATCGAATCAAACATTTGGATTTGAAACTACTAACCAGTTTAGCATGTTCCCTTCCAGAACAATAACCCTTTTACATGTGCTCTTCTCTCAAACATATTTGAGCAGAACTTTGTCTTCAAATCCGTGAACCCTACTAGAATTCTGTACCAATTTTTTTCTTTTTTTTTTTGGACTGGTGCGCTACGACTCCTATACTGCATTCCATGGTTAGTAGCAGGCAGCAGGGAGAAACTTGGTGGTTTCTGCAATTAAATGAATAGAATCAGCATAACTCAACTCTGAATAAAGGAAATTGAATATGCGAATCCTCGAAAAATGAAGAGTATTAACACAATCCTTAAGAAATTTGCACATACTATACAATGTAATCACAATGTTATCCACACCTCTACTGTCGATGTCAAAACACTCTCTAAACATGGTTGTTTGAAGGAGATGCTTGATATTTTGCACAATAAGCGTATAACACTACAATATTCTGCATATGTCTATCTCTTGTAGGGTTGCATTCGAAAGAAATCCTTATCAGATGCCAAACGAGTCCACTGTCACATGGAAGAGAGTGGATTCACAGGAGACATACTTTCTCACAACACATTATTGAACATGTATGTCGAGTGTGGAAGTCTTATGGATGCTCACAGAGTTTTTGAACGAATGACTAAAAGAGATGTGTGCTCATGGACAATCATGATTGCAGCTTATGCAAGGCATGGTCTTGCTGAAGAGGCATTGACATTGTATCGTAAAATGCGATGGTTAGGCTGCCAACCCGATCCCTTTATTTTTTTAGGCGTTCTTTCAGCATGTTCGAACTTGGTATCATTGGAACAGGGCATAAAAATCCATCAAGAAATTATAAGAAGTGGATTTGAGTCCGATATTTCCGTTGCTAATGCCCTTGTAGACATGTATGGAAAATGTGGACAAATGGAGAAGGCACGCGAATTATTTGACAAAATGCAACAATGAGATATTGTCTCTTGGACTGCAATAATTGTGGGATGCACACAGGCCGCACTTGTTGATGAGGCTTTGGATCTTTTCAGGGAAATGCCTCAACAAGATGCCATCTCGTGGAGTGCAATGATTGCAAGACTTGCACAAAACGGTTTTGTTGGCAAGGCCTTCGAGCTCTTCAAGAAAATGCCTGAATTGAATGTGGCTTCATGGAATGTGATGATTACTGGATTTGCACAAAAGGGGTTTGTTCAAGAGGCCTTGAGACTTTTTAATGAAATGCCTCAAAGGGATGTGGTTTCATGGAATGCAATGATTATGGGATATGCACAAAATGGGTTTGTCAATGAGGCTCTGGAACTCTTTCAAGAAATGCCTCAACCAAACTTGGTTTCATGGAATGCGATAATTGCAGGATTCACACAAAATGGTCATGGTGAGAAGGCCCTGAAGCTTAGTGATGGGGATTTACACCCATAGACCCATGGTATTACCCATAGTATTTTGAAAACCCATCGTATAGACCCGTGGTATTACACCCTTTGGAAAAGTACAAGTACAAGGGTGAGTGATTTGTTCTCATGGCTTCACGAGCAAGGTCGAGAAGGGATGAGAGAGCCGTGAGGTTCGAGCAAGGCGAAGAGGGCCTGCAATAGGCCTTAGATCTGTGGCGGGCCAAGATGGCTGAGAGGGCCTGTGGTAGGCCTCCAATCTATGGAGGATTGAGAAGGCTGAGAGGGCTTGTGATATGTCTCAGATCTATGGAGAGATGAGAGGGCCTATGCTAGACCTTTTATCTATGGAGTGCCAAAAGGATTGAGAAGGCATGTGGTAGGCTTCAAATCTCTGGAGGCTCGAGATGGCCTATGGTAGGCCTTAGATCCATGGAAGGTTGAGTAAGCCTCAAGTTTGTGGAAGGGTTAGTAGGCTTCAGATCTGTGGAAGGGCCAAGTAGGCCTCAGATCAATGGATTGGCTAGGAGGGCTAAGAGGGCTAGAAGGGTTGAGAGGACCAAGCAAGGCCGAGAGGGTCAAGCAAGCCAAGCAAGGCCAAGAGAGCCAAGCGAGCTAGCAAGGGTATAGGATCAAGAGCAAGAGGTTCCCATGGCTAAGTATGGACTAGTAATAGGGACACAACTTGTAGATCTGGAGGAGCGAGATGTTCCTTCAAGCTCTACCAAGAGGAGGCTGAGATGGGTCCGAGAAGAAGACACATCATATAACAACACTAGCCTCAGGAGAAGGAAAGTGATACTCCAATGTGTCAAGTCCAAGGAAGGTGCAAGGAGCAGTGAGGGAGACAAATCTAAATAACCCAAGGAATATTAATGAACAAACCTAGGCATTGATTAGGTGGATAAGTTCAGATTCATTGATATATATGTAATTCTTCAATTAGGCATTATCCTAGTAAGGGAACCTGAGTAGGTTTTAAGAAGAATTTAATGAAGAACTTGATCTGGGATACTTTCGCTTATAGATGTATGAAAATAATCACATGTAAAAATTGCCGCCTAACACAGAATTTTATTGTGCACACAAGAAAAGAAGAAGAAACACATAAAAGCATGACAATAAGAAACCAAGACTTGATAACAAAGTTTGTCCAACTCGGACTACGTCTCTGGGCCCTGCTCTAACAATGGGGAGGCCTTCATATTCTAAATGGCATGAAAAGAGGAGAATACAATCATCAGTACATCAAAAGAGGCTTATACCTCCATTCAAGACAATGGCTGTGAAATGGAGACCTCAGATGGAGAGATGGACAACACCAATGTGTCTGTGGCGATGAAAGGGGCTGAAAAAAGATAAAACTTGTCCAAAGTAGACAAAATGCACTATCGGCCACTTGAAAGCCCTCCTTCCTTGAATAGCATGCTGAAAGTTCTCTCCCCCCATACTTTTCCAATCATCGGGCTTTTAATATGTCTCTTTTGTGACAAAGGCCACTGAAATTGGGGTTGTTTTTGTTTATAATGGAAACCAGTGGAGTAGAAGGATCAACAGGCACAACAACCCTCTAAAATAGGCCCTTTTCGTTCAAAGCGATAATACATAAAAACCTTGAAAAACATTGGAAAACCCGAAAGGCCGGACCTCAAAATATATCAAATCGGCCCTATAAATCCATCAGGTCTGATCCCGATCGCAAATGGCTATCGCGATGGTCCATGGACCTAAATATCAGGGAATCACCGATCACCGATCACCGATTCGCCAGTCTCCGATTAGATTTTGGCCGTCGATCTGCTTCCCAATGCAACGACTAAGATTGCACGTCGCTGATCAGCGATCGCAATCACAACGACCCAAAGTTTCGGGTCTTGTGCCTTGGGTTTTGCTGACCCAATCTGCTGATGCCGACCGCTTTATGTCCCAGATATTGCCGAAATCCTGCCCCCGATTACGATTAGTTGGAGATCGCTAATCGGGGTTTTGCTACCTTTGCTTCTCTTCCTTTGACTTCTCTGACCTGATATATCAGCAATCGCTGATCGAGGGTCTTAAAGTCCACCCATTGCACGATTTTTGATGCGATTCCATTTTAAAGCTAACAGCCCATTTTTTTTAAGGTAAAAATCCTCATTTTCCAAAGAAACAAGGTGAACTTCTTTCTACCATAGCTTCATCATCTGGACTCGGATTGGAGTTTCGTTCACACCGTTGGAATTAGGGTGACGAGCACTTCGATATGATGTCAAGATACCTACTTTCCTGCCACTTTGAATTTTGAGTTTTCAATGCCAATTTATCTGAAGATCTACCTGGATCAATCCTCCCCATTGAGGAGCCTTTGGACCGCCAAAAAGCTTTTATTAGTCAATTGGAAAGTGAGGGAATTGTTCCCTCACCTTTTCCTTCTCCAGCCATTTGGCCTGGCTGGGGTGCATTCCCTTAAAACCCACTTGAAGGTATTCCACATCTCCTCGCCGTGAAGTCCTAGTACTTCTGTCAAGGATGATGTCTTCTGGTAACTCATCGAGATATTCTAGTGCAAAATCATCAACTGTAGGAACAGTTCCCACCTCATCTGTGTCCATGATCAATGGTGGCTCATACAACTTTAAGTTCTCTACATTCACTACTGAGTACATCTGCATATAAATCAGCAAATCAAGACAAAAGGCATTATTTCCAATCTTCTCCAATATGGTGAATGGACCATATCGGATTGGTCCTAATTTCTTCCCTTCTCCCTTCATCCTGTCCTTGCTGATGTGGAACCACGCTTTGTTTCCCACTTGGAATTGGTGGTTGACTCAGTGTTTTTCATATCAAGCCTTATAACGGGCTTGACTTTTCTCCAACTGCTCTTGTACTGCTTGGTGAATTAGCCGGATTCATTCAATGAACTGTTGATCTTTGTCCTTATCATGACATCCATTGGAGCCATCTTCCTTTCCAAAGACCATATCAAAAGGGTCCTTTGGCAGGTAACCAAAGCATGTCTCAAATGGTGAACACTACATAGATGAATGCATTGCTCGATTGTAGTATTGTTGTACATATGGGAGATGTTCATCCCACAACTTGGGATGTTTCTCATAATAGCCTCATAGCAAGTGTACCATGGTACGACTGACAACCTCTGTCTGTCCGTCAGTGTGTGGATGGAATGCTATGCTTCTTTTCAGTTTAGTGTCCATCATCTTCCATAAATTGGTCCAAAACTCTCTAAGAAAGTGAGAGTCGCTATCTGACACAATAGATGTGGGTAATCCAAAATGGACCCAGACATGCTGAAAGAAAAGAGAAGCAGTATGTTATGCAATAATCCGTTTTTTACAAGGCATAAGAATACACATCTTACTAAAATGGTCAACGACAACATACAAGTAGTCGTGACTCTTTTTGGACAAAGGAAAACCTCCTACAAAGTCCATTGACACACTTTCCCATGGATGACTTGGAATAGGGAGTGGTGTGTAGAGCCCGAGTTTTCTATTAGAGAGCTTTGAAATAGAACACATCACACAACCCTTTACATAGCGAGTCCCAATGTTTTTCATATGAGGCCCAAAACAAAATCTTTCTACTCGACATACGGTCTTTTTGACTCCAAAGTGTCCAGACACAAGAGAGGTGTGGGCCTCTCAAATTACATGTACTCTTTCCCCTATGGGAATACACAATTTACCAAGGTGATACAACAGTTTCCCCAACAAGTGATAGCTGTCCACCTGTGAAACATGGGTTAGTTTTGCATAAATCTCCTTAAAGTCATCATCGTTAGCATATTGTTCAGCATAACTCTCAAAAGACAACGAAGCATTGTGCAAAATAGTAGAAGCAGAAATAATAGGGCGAGATAGCATATCTGCCACTTTATTGCTAGTGCCCTTCTTATACTTTATTACTAGATGAAACTGTTGAAGAAAACCCATCCACATAAAATGACGATATTGTTGCAACTTGGTTTGTGACTGAAGGTACTACAAGGGTTGATGATCGATATGGATGATGGTCTCCTTTCCGATCAGGTAGTGTTTCCACTTTTTCACACTCTGCACCAAGGCGTAAAGCTCCTTGTCATACGTGGGACAGTTTATCACAACTTGAGAAAACTTCTCAGAATGGTAACAAATTGACTTCTTTTGCTGCATCAGTACAGCTCCCATGGCATAACCATGGCATCGGTTTCGATCTCGAATGGCTGTTGGAGATCGGGTAAGGCTAAGATTGGCACAGTGTTGATCTTTTCCTTCAATGTCTCGAAGGACTTCTGTTGTCTTCCTTCCCATTAGAAGACCTGTTTCACACTTGTCAATGTGTGCAAAGGTGCTGCAATAACAGATAAATTAGCAATAAATCTCCTCCAATACTGGATTGCACCTAAAAATTTGCGGACCTCGGTTACACTAGTAGGCTTAGGCCAATTCACAATTGCTTCAACTTTGGAGGGATCAATCTTTAACTGACCATGACCAACAATATGTCCTAGGTAACCCAAAGAGGTTTTCCTGAACTCACAATTTGACAACTTTATAAAGATTTTTTCTTTGTTCAATACATCAAGCACTTTCTTTACATGACACACATGTTCAACCCAACTCTTACTAAATACAAGTATATCATCTAAATATACAAGAACAAATTCATCAATGAAAGGCTGAAAGAGATCGTTCATGACCTTCATAAAAGAGGTTGGAGCATTGCAAAGCCCGAATGACATCACCATCCATTTGAACAGCCCCTGTTTGGTTTTGAAGGTGGTTTTCCACACGTCTTTCTCTGCGATTCGAACTTGGTGATAACCACTGCGCAAATCCAATTTTGTGAAATAAACAATAGTCTTTAACTGATCTAATAAGTCATCAATGCATGGAAGAGGGTAGCGATTTTTCATCGTAGTTTTGTTTAGTGTGCAGTAATCCATGCACATCCTCTAGGTGTTGTCTTTCTTTGGCATTAAGACAATCGGTGAACCACATGGAGAGGTGCTTGGCCTGATGACCCCTTGGTCCAACAATCCTTGCACTTGTTTCTTGATTTCCTCCATCTCAATAGTCGACATCTTGTACATGCCAATATTTGGCAAAGGAGTGTCATGCTGCAAATGGGTTTCATGTTGGATTTCCCTCTTCGAAAGTAATCCCTTCGGTTCCTGAAACAAATCATCATAATTAGAAATTAATTCAGATAATTCTTGTTTATGTTCCTCATCATAGCCCTGGAAAGCATTAGTGAGTTCTGCCTCTTTTTCCCTTACGACCATAAGCATGCAACCCTTACTAGAATTCACCAGTCTTTTCATTTGTCCAGTGCTTACAAGGCTAGCATTGATTTTATTTTGATGAGCCCTTACTATGTATTCTACCCCATATTTTATGATTTGGTATTTGTTTTCATCACGGAAAAAGACTGCCTTTCTATCATATAGATATGGGCTCCCTAACATCATGCCACAAATATCCAATGGTATTACATCCAGTTCTACTTCATCTACTAGTTTAGAAGTGATCACAAATTTGACTTTGCATTGCTTGGTTACATTCAGTTTTGTTTTATCATGTATCCATCCAAGTGGGTAAGGTTTCAGGTGTGGTTTTGTTTCTAAGCCAAGTTTCTTTACCAGGGATTCTGCAATTAAGTTTTCTTGGGACCCAGTATCAAACAGAGATTCAACTTTAGTGTGATTTACAACAAATTTGATATGAAACAATTCAATTCTATTTCGATCATTAGGAAGGGACTCATTTACAAAACTGGTGCCTTCATGCGATTCAGAATTAACATGAGGTGTAAGAGTACCTTTTGTTCCTGCTATTGTGATCAACGCTTCATCTCCAGAATCTGATCCAAGGTCTTGCTGCGTTGTTGCCACTGTCGTCTGCTTCCCTTTTCCTCCATACTTCTTTGGATGCTTTTCTTGGTGTTGTTTCCAATAGTGATCATCATTGTGGCCTTCCTTTTTGCAATGATTGCAACATTACCATTCTCCCTCTTTGGCTGCTGTCATCTTCTTCTCCTTTCCTTTCCATTTTGCTTTGGATTTTCCATTGGGAGGTTTGAATGGTGGCTTTCTGTACTGATGATCCCTTTCATTTTTGCACCTATTCTCAATATGAATTACCTTCACGCTGGCTGAGTCAATAGTGGTTGTAGCTATGCAATGAGCCAATATACTTAGTTACAACTTCAGGTGTATCAAGTGCAATACTCAAATTTAGTGCTTGCTTTCTAAATTCCTCTGTAAAACTCTGAACATCCTGACCTTTTCCTTGCCTTAAATACTGTCAATTCATTAATGCTTTTTACTTGTATCCTAAGCAACAAAATTGTTCCTTTAACGCAGAAATAAAATCAGGCCATGAGGAATACTTCACCCACATTCTTACTACTTTACAATCTTCTCTCCCACCAAACCAGGGCAGTGTTTCTCAGCTGTAGAGAGGCTAGCTGAATATTTGCCTCATCCTCCATGATTTGCTGAATCCTACAGTAGACCTTAATCTGCCTAATCCAATTATTAAGCTTTTCTGCATTACTTTCACCATTAAACATGGGAAGATCAAATTTCATATCTCATTTAAAGAAAGGTTTCTTAGAGGCATCCTTTGAATTTGTACGATTATGGTGGTGAGAGGAAGGAGAAGGAGGGGGTTCTTCTCCACCATTCCCATGTGCTGAACCTTGTCCTTCTGGGTAACTCTCTTCTGATTTCTCTAGCCTTAAAACCAGATAAATGATATTCTTTGCCATTGAATAGAAGGTATTTCTAAAATTACGCTCCTCTTCAATATGAGCCTCGTCTTCCATGTTTCTCCTTCGATGTGCACGCCCTGCTTCGAGATTGAAAGGTTCTAGTTCCCCTTCACCTCTTTGGAGTCTGTTTCTTATTAGCATACAAACATGAAATTCACATCTAAAAAGCCCTGCTCTGATACCACTTGATCCGAGATACTTTCGCTTATATATGTATGAAAAGAATCACATGTAAAAATTGCCACCCAACACAGAATTTTAATGTGCACACAAGAAAAGAAGAAGAAACGCATAAAAGCATGACAAGAAGACACCAAGACTTGATAACGGAGTTCGTCCAACTCGGACTACGTCTCCAGACCCTGATCTATGAATGGGGAGGCCTTCATATATTAAATGGCATGAAAAGAGGAGAATACAATCACCAATACATCAAAAGAGGCTTATACCTCCATTCTAGACAATGGCTGTGAAATGGAGACCTCAGATAGAGAAATGGACAACACCAATGCGTTCATGGCAATGAAAGGAGTTGAAAATAGATAAAACTTGTCCAAAATAGACAAAATGCACTATCGGCCACCTGAAATCCCTCTTGCCTTGAACATCGTACTGAAAGTCCTCTCCCCCTCGTACTTTTCCAATCATCGGGATTTTAATATGTATCTTTTGTGACAAAGATCATTGAAATTGGGGTTGTTTTTATTTATAATGGAAATCAATGGAGTAGAAGGATTGATGGGCACAACAACCCTATAAAATAGGCCCTTTTCATTCCAAGCAATAATACATAAAAACCTTGAAAAACATTGGAAAACCTGAAAGGCCGGACTGCAAAATATATCAAATCGGCCCTATAAATCCATCGAATCTGATTGCGATCGCAAGTCACTATCGCGGAGGTCCATGGACCTGTATATCAAGGAATCATTGATCGCCAGTTCGCTGATTTGTCGATTCATCAATTCGCCGATTTCCGATTCACCAATTACCCGATTGTCGATTCGCTGATTTGTCAATCGGCAATTAGATCCTGGCCGTTGATCTGCTTCCCGATTCAACGACTAAGATTGCACGTCCCTGATTGATGAGCCCAAGAAATGGGTAACTATATGAGCTCATTTTTCCTATTATTTTCATTTAATCCACCATTCTCAATAGTTTTGTGCATGTTTTTGAATATATTTATGTCAGTAGTGTGAATGGGGATAGTCACTTTGCCATGTAGTCTAATGAATGTTTATTGCAGATTTTTTGGGACAATTTTGGACAAAGACAAGGAAATCATGAGCAAATAGCAGCCAAACTTGAGGAAATAGGGGAGAGGACTTATAGGAGGGGTGTCTCCTTCATTAATGACCCTTTCCTCGAATTCTCCACTAGCAGCTCGGAGTACATAGGCCCACATTGATGATTCCAAGGGGTAGCCGAGCAAGTCAAGTAGGGCTATTGTTATCTTCAGTTCTAGGCAGCTAAGTTCCTTAAGTTTAGGAGAACTGTTGGGAGTCCCCATTTGTATAAATAAGAAGGTTGCAAGCCTCAGTAAGTTAGCCATTTCTTAGTCTATTTTCACACTTTGGTGCAACATTATAACCAGCGCATTTTCGAGCCCTTTTTAAGACAATTTTTATATGATGTAACTGCTATTTTTGATAATGAAGATGAATGAAGTTTTGAGCTAGCACTAATTTTTTTCTAGAGGGTCAAAGCTCTTGGGTTAGGGCCCAACCCAAGTTGCCCAGCACCACCTTTGTGTACTTATATGTTTTTGTTTCCATTCATGAGTTAATTTCTACTGCATATACTCATTTTACTTCATTAGATTAGGTTGATTTTGATGGTTAGAATAGTTGTTTTTGCTTCAAGTTTCTTAAGTAAGTTGCTGCAATGACAGAAAAAGATCTAAAAAGGCTACCAACAGGTCTTGATCTCCTTTATCCCTCCTTGGGACCATGATCTGAGGTCAAGGCACTACTGCTGCCACCAAAAACACAGTTTTTTCTCTTTCATGCAATTGCTAATGTGATACTTTGATTTGGAAAAGTTGAGATTGGTTCAGATTTAATTGCTAGATCATTTTATGCCCTTTTACTATAGTTATCTTGCATGATTTTCTATTCATAAAGTATTGTTTAGCATTTTTCTAGTTTTAGGTCAGAATTTAGGTTAAAATAGATAACTCTACTTCTCGGTTCTTGCTTCGGTCAGTTTTGAGAAGTAAGTGTGCATCTTTCTTGTAGAACATTCCACCTCATCATTTCCCATAAAACAGCTAGTACCAACTCACCTATCATAGATCCCCCAGCTCATCCACCACATTTCGCCAATCTGCCCTAATTTCTGCATTTTTTCCATAAAGATGTTTTCTCACCATTTGAAGAAATCCAACCATTTCCTTTGTCCTTGATCCTCCTTGACAAGTTATAGACCCGTCAACACCTTCATCCAACCTTCATTTTCCCTTTCCCATCATTTTTCCACCTTCAAACCTCCAAAAACCACTTTCAGCCTCCTCTTGTAGATCCTCCTGTAGAACATCCTGTAGATCCCCTACAACCTCCTGTAGAAGTTCCTGTGAGTGATTTTTCAAAGTATGATCGCAACAGAAGTCTTCAGAAGGGTACTAGGGACTTCTTAGGACCCCTCCACACCTTCCTCACCATCTGCAAAATCCAACTCCATCTTCCTTTGCCACCAAATCTCTGCACATTCACAACCAGTCAAACCATAAGCATAATAATTCCACATAAAAATACTCAAAAGTACAAAATGATTCTTTTTTCTCATTTCTCTTCAGAAGTAGCCTGAATAAATGCAATTTACCTTTTCAGTAGTTAATGGCACCCATTTTAGTAGTTTCCATCTCTTTTTGAAAAAGTAGGGTTAGTGGGTAAACTAGGGTTTGCTAGGGTTTTCTAGGGTTTGCGGTTCAGTTCAGTTTTCCTTCTCTTTCTACAAGTAGAATATCCTCTGTAGAGGTAGTTTCATTTCATCACAGTCAAAGTTTTTTTTGAGAGCTCATAGAAGTTGGCTTAAGCTCCTAGCGAACTTGCGTCTGCTGATCAAGTGACAACCTCCAGTAAGAGATAGTACTTGTGCATACAACACCGTCACTTCCAAGTTTGTTACGAACTACCGGGTTGATAAAAGTAAAGAAGAAAGCCCGAGGAGTTGCAACATTATTGTTGTAATACTGGAGCTCACCACTCTTTTTGGCACCATTGCCGGGGAAGTGTAAGAGTATTTTGTGATTACTGATTTTCTTCTATTTTCTGTTGCAACATTCTGCTAAGTAGTTTATTTCATCAAAAGTAGAGTAGTTGTTTCTTTTCAATTCTGCAAAAGTAGATTAGACATTTCCTGCTTTCATTTCAATTCTGCAATTTCAATTTTGCAAAAGTAGATTAGACATTTCCTACTTTCATTTCAATTCTGCAATTTCATTTCATCAAGCGTAGATTAGACATTTCCTGCTTTCATTTCAATTGTGCAATTTCCATTCCAGCAAGCGTAGATTAGACATTTCCTACTCTCATTTCAATTCTACAATTTCCATTTCAGCAAGATTCATTTTAGTTAGTTGCAATTTGTTGGTCTATCCATTTCAGTTTTGCAGGTACAAGCAGAAAAAACACAAAAATCACCCAAAAAAAAAGAGATTTCCTTTCATGCCTCGTAGGGACAGAGGCAATTCAGAAAAATTCCTACCCAACACCCCCACCACATCACTAAGTTACCCTTCTCTCTTCTTTGGTGGCAGTGATCCAGAAGAACCTATAGGTGAACCTCCAGAGATATACGAAGATCCTATAATAGAAGAAGAGCAAGAAACCATTCCTCTTGAGACCATGGCTGAAAACATAAATGTTAGAGGAAATGGGGAAAGAATAAAAGGTGCCTTTCCTATCTGAGAGACCAATGGGGACACAAAAATGAAAAACATGAGTCCTTCAGCCTTACCTCACTTCCATGGACTGACTACCGAGGATCCTGTTATCTTCTTGTTTGAATTTACTATTCTCTGTTGAACCTACGACTATGTAGAGGATGAGCAGAAGTTGAAATTGTTCCCTTCTACCCTCGAGGATGCAGCATTGCACTGGTTCATGGGGTTACCTAGAAACAGTATCACAACTTGGGCTCAGATGCAACAAGCCTTTTAACAACAAGTATCGGGACTACTGTAGGTCAAAGGATACCAAGGAAGAAATCTTTCGAATGACCATGGGAAGTGATGAATCTTTAGAAGACTATGAAGAAAGGTTTCAACTCAATTATAAAAGGGCCAGGTGCACACTTGACCTCGAATCTCTAAAGTTGGTTTTGCTTAGAGGAGTCCTTGAAGACCTTCTAGATACCCTCCATTTGTTGGCTGAGGGAGACATCCACCAGCTGCCTTATGATGACATAAAAGACTGTGTTTAGAAACCATTCTAGGTTAGCTAGAAAGAGAGGTAGGGAAAGTCAACCTTTAGCTAGTACACCCTCATCCAGTTCATCCCTTAGAAACGAACTTGAAAATCTGCTGGAAGATTTCAAGAGCAATATGAGGCAGACTCTTGCCATGCAAATGGATACCCTACATATCAAAAGGAAGCAAGAGGAAGCCGAGAGGGCTTTGGCCATCTTTTGTCCCAGGTGCACTAGAAAGCATCTTAGGAACGAATGTCCATTGCACTCTATAGAAGTGTGTTTAGTCTGTGAAGAAGACCATCCTACGAATCAATGCCCTTCCTTGACCAGAATTAAAGCTGCATATCAAGGGGCCGAAGGAGCCGCTGAACCACTCTATTTCATGAACGAAAGGAGGCCACATGGACCCAAACCTTACCATCTGGGAATGCAAGGGACATCCCAGACTTATTACAACCCCAATCAAGCCACTTCAATGCCTTCTTAGGGTCCCCCTACTCATCCTTCCTGGTCCACACCCACTCCTTGGTCATATCCTCCTCAATACCAGGCTCTGCCAGTTGCTCACTCGTTTCACTCTTACGCTCAGCCATAGCCTCAGTGGAATGCACCTCAACAGGGGTGGAGGCCCCAGTACAACTCTCCTCCCACTCTTTTTCCTCCACCACTTGCTCAACCACAACCATTACCTCTTGCTCCACCAAAACAACCCCAAATATTTGCTCAACCGAACCTGAACCCAAACAACAGATAGGCCCAACATGTATATAGTGGAGAAAAATCATGTATGACCTATGTTGTGGAGATTCAAGAGATTAACCTACAGTCTGGGAAGGTTCTCCCAGATAGCCAACCTCCTCCTAAGGAGGATGAGGAAGAAAAGAAGGAAGGTGAACCAAAAGTCATTCCACCCTTTCCTGAGAGACTAACTGGAACCACACAACCGACCCCAGAATAAATTGAACTTATGGGAGAACTAAAATAGTTATGTGTAAAAATACCACTTCTCCAAGTCATAAAAGATGTGTCCATATACAACAAGATGATCAAGGAGAAGTGCTTCAGACACCCAAGTAGGTGCAAGAGAGATGCTCCAACTACCAATGTCATAGGACAACTATCCGACCTAATGTTGGGGCAGGTAATATGTATGAAATATCTAGACCCTGGGAATCCTGTAGTCGATGTCCACATCAATGGCACCATAATCCCCTATACCTTGATTGATCTAGGGTTTGCCATTAATGTGATGACTAGGGACACTATGCTCAAACTCAATCTTCAAGGTTCCCTGAGAAATGCCACAACAGTCCTGTAGTTAGCAGACCGCTCCACCGTAACCCCAGAGGGGATTGTGGAAGATGTAATGGTATCTATTGATTTATGGGAGTATCTTGTTGATTTCATGGTTCTCCAGCCAAAGGTAAATCTCGTCAGGTATCCTCTCATCCTAGGAAGACCTTGGTTGGATATTGCAGATGCCTACATCAGTTGTCAAGCTAGGAACATGACAATCAAGAATGTGCATATCTCCAAATAGCTAGTCCTATAACCTCCCGCCCTACCTCTGTTAGAACATGATTTACCCCTTTGGTTGGAGGAGGAAGATAAGGATGAAGTCTATTTCGCACCATTGTGTACATTGGAGGCTACCACGGGGGGACCACAAACCGAGGATGACCTTATTGAAAACTTGATTCAAAATCCACCCCCCAGTGTGGTTCCATTAGAAGAGTTGGTGGAAGAAACCTAGGCCAAGGCAGAATTAAACTACACTGTAACTGAAAAGGAGCTCCTAGTTATAGTCCATTCCCTAAATAAGTTCAGACACTACATCACCGGCTATCAAACATTCGTATACACCGATCATTCTACAATTAGGTATTTGATAAATAAACCAGATGTAAATGCTCGTATTATTAGATGATTACTTTTATTGTAGCAATTTGATTTGACCATTGTTGATAAGCCAGGTAAGGAAAATGTTGTTGCTGATTTTTAGTCTAGATTAGATTTGCTTGCAGGTGAAGAAGGAATGGTGGATGATCAAATGCGAGATGAACACCTATTTTTTATTTCAGTACTCTCTCCATGGTTTGCTGATATAGCAAATTACTTGGTTTCAACACAGTTTCTACCACACCTATCCTCAAAAGAGAAGAGCAAGATCGTGAGGAAAAGTGCCCCATTCACTTGGATAGGGGGCAATATTTTTAAGCTTGGCCCAGATCAGATTTTGAGGCGATGCGTCAGAGAGGAGGAAGTTTTTGACATTCTCCTAACCTGTCACGATGGGCCCTGTGGGGGCCATTTTGCAGCAAAAAGGACCACCTTCAAAATTCTGCAAGAAGGTTACTATTGGCCCACTCTTCAACAAGATGTCAGAAAATATATCAGCCAATGTGACCGATGTCAAAGGATGGGGAAACCTACTCTAAGGGATGAGATTCCCCTGAAACCTCAAGTGACTTTCGAGCCATTTGAGAAGTGGGGCATGGACTTTGTGGGTCCCATCAATCCTCCTTCAAAACAAAAATCTTACATGATTGTGTGTACTGATTATCTGACAAAATGGGCAGAAACAAAGGCGATCAAGGCAGCAACAGAAGAAAAAGTAGCTGAGGTTTTGAGAGAAAATATCTTTTACAAGTTTGGCTATCCAAGAGAATTAGTTATAGATCAAGGGAGTCAGTTTACCTCCAATCTGATTGAAGGCTTGCTCACACATCACAAGATTAAGCACAAAATTTCTACACCTTATCATCCACAAGCAAATGGCTAGGTGGAAGTCACGAACAAAGCTTTGGAAGGGATTTTGACTAAGGTAGTGAGCAGCAACAGAAAAGATTGGACAGATTGATTGGTTGAGGCCACCTGGGCCTATAACACCACATGGAAAACCCCCACAAGGTTCACACCCTATGAGCTGGTTTACGGGAAGAAGGCTTTGTTGTCAATAGAATTTGAATATAACACATTGAGGATGGTAGCTCAGTTGGACCTAGATCTCAGCCATGCACAAAAGGAAAGGTTACTTTAGCTAAATTGATTGGATGGGCAAAGATTGCAGGCCCTTCTTCACTCAAAGGTAGTCCAACTTCAAAGAAAAATATGGCATGACAGACACCTCAAAGAAAATCAATTCCAAGAAGGAGATTGGGTGCTGCTGTATGGTTCAAGATATAAATATTTCGAGGGAAAACTGAGGACAAGATGGATGGGACCATACACAGTAGAAAAATGCAATGACAATGGTTCAGTCTTGATCCAGACCATCGATGGAGAAGCCATCGCCATGCTCGTCAATGGGCATCGGTTGAAGATCTATAGGAAGCCACTTTCCAAGCAGGAATTCATTGAGAATCTGAGTAAAACCGTGTTAGTAGTGGAGTAGGTCTTTGCCTCCACTCCACCCACACGTTGAGCTAAAAAAAAAAAAACAAAAAAAAAACAACAACAACAACAACAACCAAGAAAGAGAAAAAGAAAAAAACAGAAAAAGAATAAAAGATACTTGGGTGAAAACCTCTTGGAGGTGCCCAGGGTAGGCAGTGTGGGTGAAAACCTTCTGGAGGCACCCTAGTTGTCTCATAAAATAAAAAATAAAAAATAAAAATAAAAAAAGAGAGAGAAAGAAAAGGATGGAAGGAAAAAAAATAGAAAAAACCTAACTTCTTTTTGAATGCATTGCAGGTTGTAGGAGGGTCACACAAAAGAAAAAACATGGCCAGGCCGCATACACCCTTGATGACTCATTCCTCCATCGCCATTGCCTTTTCCCAGGCCTTGATCTCGTTTGTTCTGAAAATTTTGCATCCTACAGGAAACTTTGTGCATTCTATAGGAGGCTACTGTACAAACTACAGAGAGCTCAAAATCAAGTTCAGAGAAGAATCCGAGGGCTAAAAATTTGTCTAGAAGGCCTGTGGACCTCCCTGCCACCATTCATCCACCTAATTCTCCATTCCATTCCTACACACCCACACTTCCACTCGCTTTTCCTTCCCTACACAGAAAACACAGAAATTTTGTTTCTTTCGTTTTTAGAAAAAAAAAAATGATGATGATGAATAAAACAGTAGCATTCTTCACTTGTTTCTTACCTGATGTATTCTAGCTGTTACTCTTTTCCTTCAGAACCTTGTGCAGTGGTCTTTTCAGTCCCTGCTCAAGCATCAGCCAAGAATTTTAGAGGGAGAAGTAGCTACAGGAAATCCTACAGGATTCCTGTAACAGCTAATCCCTTTAAAAAAACAAGCTCCAGAGGTAGGGTCACTACAGCGAATATGTATACAACGTACGAGGAGAGGTTCCTGATCGAAAATCGACAGCAGAAGCCACCAATTCAGAGGCCAGGAGCACCAACAATAGCAAAAAAAACAAACAAACAAACAAACAAACAAAGTGCCAACTTCGAGCATGCAAAGCACGGTAGCGACTAATAGGTAAGTGGCTAAACATGTTCCTCTGTTGCATGAATATTATTTAGGAATTGCATTAACATTGAGATGGTCGCGATCAAATGAAATCGGTGGCCAGCTAACTGGCCACCCTCGTTCAATTCAAACCACCCTCGTTTAGTTCAAATCACCCTCGTTGAGTTCCAACAAGCTTCGTCCCATTCAAACAACAGTTCAGATATGCAGTTAGCACGTGTGGCCCATCAACTCGGGAAGAAAAAACTCAGAACTGGTAGTGGTGGTGGTGTATAACGGGAATAATGGAAGTGATAGTGGGCAGACGACATGAAATACCATTATGGCACTAGAGTAGGACCAATGGTTCAGATGGGGATAATGTACCCATCCTACCACCTCACCTCGTCATCACAGATCATGCCATCAGCTTAAGTACACTGCAGTCAAAGCCTCCACCACCTTTTGCTTTCATTTGAGTCGATGAGCTCTTGACTGCAGCACTCGCCTACCACCTTTAGAATAGTGAACTAGTCGTTCTCTGCCAGTTTTCAAAACCCTCCTGCTTATCGGGCTCTACAGGAGCATTATTACATTCTACAGGAGCAGGAACACCGTCTACAGGGGGCTTTCTACAGGAAGGCCAGAGAGCAGCTCTATAGATGAAAAATTCAGAATTTTTGCCAAATTCGAGCTCGAAAAGAGGTAGGCTCAGAAACCCACTCTGCATGTGATATATCTATACAAGGTGGTGGAATTAGAAGCAAAGTATTGGGTTGAAAAAGGCAAGGAATGTGAGCACAAAAGTATGCTTGTGTTTTTCTGAATTCTATACAGTCTCTCCGTTTTCTTCTATGCACTCAAAATTTGTCTTTATCTTCCTCGTATTCTTTTGTAGAAAAGAGATGCAACCATAGAAAATCAAGCCTGGGAAAGAAACAAATTTGCAAGTCTATTTACTCTGTGAGAAGAAAAAACACTATTTTATATAGTCTCTGTTCTGTCAAAATATTGAGTTCCTTCAAAAGCCTGAGAAGTAACTTTAGGTCGAAAACAGTTGAAGGGGGGGAAAAATTGCAAATTGATGTTGTGAAAAAAGAAGAACACAAGAAATCCCCTCTTTGGTTTTAGAAAGACAAACGTCAGCTATTCCTCTGTTTCTAGTTTTGAAAGTTGTTGCCTTCTTCCTCACCTGAGCATTTTCAGAAGTCTTTAAACACCATGCCAGGAGGTTTTATGAGAAAGGAGCCTTTGAACTCCGACAAATTGCATGAACACCTGAGGTGGTATCCCTCTTCACCAGGGCAAATTGGATGCTTTTGTTTAAGAGAATTCATGGATATGATGAATAGGTGACCAAGGAATTCTTAATGTCTTTAAGACCCCATTCAAAAACACATGCTACAGTCAGTTTCAGGGGTCTGACCCTAGAGCTTACACTAGAATTTATCAACAAAATCACAGGTCTTCCACTTGGGCTCCCTTGGAGCAATGAAGAGAAACCATTAGGACAGGTTGCTAAAAAAACATTTTTTTCAGCCTGATGAACATCCTGTAGAGGATAAGAATGGGATCAGAAGGACAAGTTTGCCTCATCCATGGGGTCAGATCAGCTACCAGATCATGAAATATATCTCTTGTGAAGGAAGATTCAAAATAGTTTATGGTTATCACTTTAGATTATTGCATGAATTGAGATATGGAATGGACTTACTTGCAGCTAGAAAACTTAGTCTGCCATATTTTCTTCTTCAATCTTTGATAGAGTGTGGCATCAAACTGAATGCGGGGGTCCTAGACCAATTGGCCCACCATGGGCTCATTAAATTGTTGGTAGAGGATGCCCTCCACACATACACCATCCCTATAGCCTGGGAAGTTTTCAGGAATATGACTAGGGAAGATGACATAAAAACTATCACAGATGAACTCATTCCATCCGACAGTGAAGAGGAGGAGTAGACAGAGGAACTTGAGAAGGAAATCCATGAGGAAGCATAAGATATTCAAGTAGAAGAATAAAAGGAGGAGAAACAGAGAGAAGATAAAAATGACACAACCACAGTTGAACCTAAGGTAGAGAAGGAAACAACATCGAAAGCAGAAAAGAGGAAGAGGACAAAAGCTGAGAAGAAGAAGACCAAGATAGCTCAGAAGAAGACTGCCACTGGAAAGGTAGAAACTTAGTAGGAAATGGAGAAAACACCACCTGAGACAATAGAAATCAAAAAATAGATAGTAGACACAGGCAAAACTGCATAGGGTGAAGAAGTAAAACAATAGGAAGAAATATCCCATGAAAAAATGGCTATGGAAGTAGCAACTGTGCTTGCTGCATTGAGCACTCTAGCTAAGCAAAAGGGAAAAATAAAAAGATAGACATCAATCTATTTCAAAGCCCGGAGGAGCACCAGAATCAAGGTGGGCAAGCCCCAACCACCATCAAAAGAACCCATTATCATTGAGGATGCACCTACTGTGACAAAGGAGGAATCCCCCTCCAGAATCTCTATCACCTACGAGAGAGGGAGTCCCAAGACCTCCACCTGGAAGGAAAGGATCAAATTGATTTACTCTAAAGCAGTCCTACAGGAGGCACAAACCTCTCTACATGAGACACTAGCCAAGATCAAAGAAACCGAAAAACTGGAAAGGAAGGAAAAAAAAGAGTCCCAAGACGAAGGTAAGGCAAAAGAGATACCTGAGCCAAGCCCTCAGCCTAATTTAGGCTCCTATTATGATCTTCTAGAAGGTGGGAAGATCATCCCACAAAAATTTGTTGTGCCTCTTTTCTTCGAACTAGGAAAAGAAAGGGTTAGTACCCACACCTAGATGTAGATTGTAAAATCTAAAGGAGTTGAAGATATAGGGCACCTGGGAAACAAGTTGAAAGAAATGAACAAGGAGTTGAGCATGGTAAGGCACACAAAGAGCATCAGAAGAGCTCAAATACAGGAAGAAAATGAACTGTTAAAAAAGCAGTTACAGGAATGGGAACCTCAAGGGGGAAATAAGCTGTCAATCTTGGAAGGACAGCAACAAGAGGGACCCCGGGTAGATAGTGAGGTAGCATAGAAACAACAACAAGAAGAAGAACCACAAACAGATAGTGAAACACTGATGAAACAACAACAAGAAAGATAATCTCAAGCAGTAACTGAAGTGCTGATTTTGAAATAGTAACTGCAAGTAAAGGAAGCCCAGTTAGCCTACATGGTCAGCTGGGCAATGGAGGCATTGCAGTGCAGACAACCAGCTAAAACCTATTCACTGTATCTCAAAGACCAGTGGCTCCAATTCCAAATTAAGACATTGGCCCAAAGGGGCACAATCCCATTTCAAGATTATGGTCAGTTTATGGATTTATGTGATCATAGTTCAGTCGAGGATAAAGCCAAGCTAACAGAATTTTACCTACACAACTTGGCACTTCCTGACATGAATTTATGGGATCCAAATGCTGCATTGGGAGACTTACATCTAATGGCTATGGCTTCTTGGATGAGCCATGAGGAAAAGAGAGCAGTGGAAATGCAAAAGATAATGGGAAAAGAGCTAAGTGAGCCCCTAATGATAAGGGAAGAACCAACAGAACCATTGGTTCTCATCTATGCCCATGAACATCTTACAGCCAATCCCCAAGTTCTCCCTGTTTATGTTGACAAGCAAGCACAAGCTATTGCTCATTTTGAAGATATGGAGAGATTGTTTGGCGATGGCTGCCTTCATGCACGCATGAGAAGGTGGAATACATTGCCACATAGCTTAATGATCAGGGAGTATCACTCCCCAAATATAATGAGGGAGGCCATGAGGAGAGTTCCCCTATACAAACACTCAATGCAAAACTTGAAAGCCAACTGGATTGGTCTTAAGTTCAGTCCTCCACTACTGCTAGGACTGTTGGAAGGAGTTAAGGAGGAGGAAGAACATAAACAATGGGAGGAAGTGGACATGAAAATAGGTTTCCATGATAGAGAGGAAGACATCACATTAGAGGCTTGGGGTGTCAGGGAATCTGTTAAAGCTATTAAAGATGAAGAGCTAGATTAATTGCTCAGAGGATGAGCAACCCATTCAGCAGGGGGGTGATGATGAGCCCCAGAAATGGGTAACTATATGGGCTCATTTTGCCTATTATTTTAATTCAATCCACCATTCTCAATAGTTTTGTGCATGTTTTTGAATATATTTATGTCAATAGAGTGAATGGGATAGTCACTTTGCCATGTAGTCTAATGAATGTTTATTGCAGATTTTTTGGGACAATTTTGGACGAAGACAAGGAAATCATGAGCAAATGGCAGCCAAACTCGAGGAAACAGGGGAGAGGACTTGTAGGAGGGGTGTCTCCTTCATTAATGACCCTTTCCTCAAATTCTCCACTAGAAGCTCGGAGTACATAGACCCACATTGATGATTCCAAGGGGTAGCTGAGCAAGTCAATTAGCGCTGCTGTTATTTTCAGTCCTAGGCAGTTGAGTTCCTTAAGTTTAGGATGACTGTTGCGAGTCCCCATTTGTATAAATAAGAAGGCTTCAAGCCTCAGTAGGTTAGCCATTTCTTGGTCTATTTTCGCACTTTGGTGCAACATTGTACCCAGCTCATTTTCGAGCTCTTTTTGAGACAATTTTTATGTGATGTAACTCCTATTTTTGATAATGAAGATGAATGAAGTTTCGAGCCAGCACTGATTTTTTTGTAGAGGGCCGAAGATCTTGGATTAGGGCCCAACCCAAGTTGCCTAGCACCTCCTTTGTGTAATTATATGTTCTTGTTTCCATTCATGAGTTAATTTCTGCTGCATATAGTCATTTTACTTCATTAGATTAGGTTGCTTTTGATGGTTAGAATAGTTGTTTTTTCTTCAAGTTGCTTAAGTAAGTTGCTGCAGTGACAGAAAAGATCCAAAAAGGCTACCAGCAGGTCTTGACCTCCTTTATTCCTCCTTGGGACCATGATCTGAGGTCAAGGCGCTACTGCTGCCACCAAAAACACAACTTTTTCTCTTTCATGCAATTGCTAGTGTGATACTTTGATTTGGAAAAGTTGAGATTGGTTCAGATTTAATTGCTAGATCATTTTATGCCCTTTTACTATAGTTATCTCGCATGTTTTTCTGTTCATAAAGTACCATTCAACATTTTTCTAGTTTTAGGTCAGAATTTAGGTTAAAATAGACAAAAATCTGTTTCTCGGTTCTTGCTTCAGTCAGTTTTGAGAAGTAGGTGTGCAAATTTCTTGTAGAACATTCCAGCTCATCATTCATCCATAAAATAGCCAATACTAGCTCACCTCTCATATATCCCCCAGCTCATCCACCACATTTCGCCAATCTGCCTTAATTTCTGCGTTTTTTTCCATAAAGCTATTTTCTCACCATTTGAACAAATCCAACCATCTCCTTTGTCCCTGACCCTCCTTGACAAGTTATAGACCCCTCAACACCTTCATCCAACCTTCATTTCCCATTTCCCATCATTTTTCCACCTTCAAACCTCCAAAAACCACTTTCGGCCTCCTCCTGTAGATCCTCCTGTAGATCCCCTACAGCCTCTTGTAGAAGTTCTTGTGAGTGATTTTTCGAAGTTTGATCACAATGGAAGTCTTCATAAGGGTACTAGGGACTTCTTAAGACCCCTCCACACCTTCCTCACCATTTGCAAAAGCCAACTCCATCTTCCTTTGCCACCAAATCTCTGTATAGTCACAACCAGTCAAATCATAAGCATAATAATTCCACATAAAAATACTCAAAAGTACAAAAAGATGATTTCTTCTCATTTATCTTCAGAAGTAGCCTGAATAAATGCAATTTACCTTTTCAGTAGTTAATGGCACCCATTTTAGTAGTTTCCATCTCTTTTTGCAAAAGTAGGGTTAGTGGGTAAACTAGGGTTTGCTAGGGTTTGTGGTTCATTTCAGTTTTCCTTCTCTTTCTGCAAGTAGAGTAGCCCCTGTAGAGGTAGTTTCCTTTCATCATAGTTAAAGCTTCTTCTGAGAACTCATAGAAGTTGGCTTAATATCCTAGCGAACTTGCGCCAATTGATCAAGTGACAGCCTGCAATAAGAACTAGTACTTGTGCATACAACACCGTCACTTCCAAGTTTGTTACGAACTACTAGGTTGATAAAAGTAAAGAGGAAGCCCCAGGAGTTGCAACATTATTTCTGCAATACTGGAACTCACCACTGATTGGTGATTGCAATCACAACAGCCCAAAGGTTTGGGTCTTGTGCCTTGGGTTTCGCCGACCCGATCCGCCGATGCCAACCTCTTTATGTCCCCGATATTGCCAATTGCCTGCCCCCGATTGCGATTAGTCAGAGATCGCTAATCGGGGGTTCCGCTACCTTTTCTTCTCCACCTTTGACTTCTTTGACCCTATATATCGGCAATTGCTGATCAGGGGTCTTAAAGTCCACCCTTTGCATGAATTTTGATGCGATTCCCTTTTAAAGCTCACAACCCATTTTTTTTAGGTAAAAGTCCTCATTTTCCAAAGGAACAAGGTGACCTTCTTTTTGCCATAAATTCATTATCCAGACTTTGATTGGAGTGTCATTAGCACCATTGGAATCAGGGTGGCGAGCACTTCAATTTGATGTTAAGATACTTGATTTATGCCACTTTGAATTTTGAGCTTTTCCATGCCATTTTATCTGAAGATCCACTTGGATCAGAACTATTGATTGGGAAAAATCTGTGTAATATGTTTACTGTGTGTGATCTAATTGTCTGTTTTATAAGTTTCATTGTGCATAGTTTGTTTTTGGTTGGACATATTAGTGTGTTTATGTTCATTAGTTGTGCAAAGTTAATAGGAAGTTGTTACTTGATCTGGTGTGTGTGTGCATTGCATCTAGTGCCCCAAAAAATCTAATAGATTTGATATCTTTCAGACTACTTGTCTAAATTTAGTGTTCTTGTGCTCATTAGAAAGATCTTTGATAGTATTAACATCTTTAACAAAGTTCCATGAGTTTTAGGTTTACTAAAAGTTAGTTTCAGGCCCCTAAAGTGGCCCTATGCCTGTTGGCCTGCTGCACTTTCCAGAGATGTTAAAGTACATGTTTGAACAACAAGTATTTTGTCTTCTTATAGTGACATGGAACATGTATAATAAATCTATTTAGCATTCTATTATGATCATAAGATATTATACTCAATTAATGTATTGAGTACTTTCCCATTTCTGGTTTGCAAAATTAATTGGTTGTTATATCACTGATCAGATCAAATTTTTTGTTATCATACTAACTTATACCTCTTCCATCTACTTTATTTAGGGACTAGTCTACTTGTTCATTTGTTGAGTCATTGTATGTAGGGATATTTCCCATGGCATTTAGTGGGAGTTGGCCTAAAGTGAGAGGAATACGTTAAGGTGACATTGGGCATACTCCTAATAGTGCTTACGCTGTAGGCAATCTTGGTCAAACCTTGCCAACACTGCTAATTTAAGTAGTAAAACTAAGCATGTGATGAATAAGAGGCATCTGAGGGGTTGTTGTTTGTGAAGAATGTTGTTTGTCATCTCTACAACGACCTTGCTATCAATAAATGAAGAATATGTGTAGTTGCTTGCTCGAAATTTGTGTCATGGGAGGAAAATTTTGTCCTAGGGTTACTGTTCAAATTGGAAACTATGGCCAAACTCCACGTGGGTCATCTTATTAATGGTAGCTAATATTTTTCTTGGATCCCTCTCATCGAGAGGTGTAGGATTGATCTAAATGTCATCCAATTCCAATAAGTATTCATGGAGATACGAATTTATTTGCACTATGGGACAATTCGTCAAGGTCGGCCAGCAACCAAACAAACCCCACTTGTGCTTAACATTTTAGTATAAATAGAGGTGGCCTTCAAGTCATTTGAACAATTATCTCTTGTGATATCTCTCCACTTGTCTTTGGGTTTTGGTGGTAAGAGAGATAAAAAGGGATACGCTTTCCTAAAGGATGCCCTAACTAATACACAGTCAGGGAGGAAGGTTTCATAAGGCAACAAGGGAGTGACCTAAACGCAAGTCTAATGTTCCATTGATTGGCTTGCATATCTACTAGTTTGTGGAATATAGAAGTTCGCAGGAATGTCTCACATACGATATAACCACAATCCCTTTTTGCATAAGGTATATCCGTGTATGTCATAATCTCTGGCCCGCATATGGAATAACTGGTGACTCGCTGAAAAGCACAGTCACGTTATCAAATTGATTTATATATTATCACCACGCTGTGTATGGCATGGTATGACAAACAACATATGGCAAACAATGTTTCTTTGACATGGAAAACAATGTCATGGTATGGCAATCATTGTGTTGAAACATGATATGGCAGACAATTCTTTGACATGGTAGACAATGTCATGGTATGGAAAACATCATGCTGAAACATGATATGGCAAACAATGCTTTGACATGGAAGACAATGTCATGGTATGGAAAACATCATGTTGAAACATGATATCGCAAATAGTGCTTTGACACGGCAAACAATGTCATGGTATGGGAAATATCATGCTGAAACATGATATGGCAAACAGTGCTTTGATATGGCAGACAATGAACAACATATATATACATGGTATGGTAGACAATATATATATATATGTGGAAAACATAGTAGACATGACAGGGTAGTCTCCAAGTGACGTGATATAGTAGACGTGGCAGACAACTTGATGTATCATGATCCATAGTATGTATTCTTTGTTTCTCTTAATCGATACACTTTGTTTCTCTATAATATGGTTGGCATCAAGATGCTTTGGTTTTCTTTAGATATGACATCAACTCACATTGCTCCTTTATATGGGAAGCATCATTGTATGGAGAGATCTAGTTGCAGTTCACTGCTGGGCTAGGCCACAGGCCATAGCCAGCAGTGGAGACCTTTTTAAGAGTTGTGTTCACAAGCAGTCCTATAGTACAGTATGATGAGATACAACATAGTAGTGATGGTTGTAGCAGGGTGATGGAATCACCTCGGAGGATCAGTTGAAGTAGTTTTCCTTCACTTGAGTTCAGATCAGCAGTGATGGGTGCAACTCTGTGATGGGTGCAGCATGGTGATGGAATCACCTTGGAGGATCAGTGGAAGTAGTTTTCCTTCACCTGAGTTCAGATCAGCTACCTCATGTGTCATCTTCTTAGAGAACATTTCTGCTCTTATTATGACAAGTCAAAATGTTGACTTCTGATGTATATATTCTATCTCTCTCTCTGTTGAACTATTGAAGAACATAAGAAGAATTGATCAAGGGTTTCCCCACATTGGGGTTTGTCCTTGACTGGTGCCACATCTTGTGTCCTCTTGTCTTGGTTTGTTTTCGGCGATTTATGTTTATGTTCTATCTGCATTTTATTATCATGCTAAATGTGATTGCTAATCTGGAATTGATATTGAGATAATATAGAAAATTGAAGTAAATTTACTCTCAGCATAGAACATACATAAAATTAACAGTTACCCAGGTCCCAATGTATATGGATGGGTGACAACCATCAAAAGCATAATTTCATGAACTGAAAGGAGTTTAAACACAAATTGTGCCTCAAAAATATAAATAAATAAATTATTTTTCAAAGAATTTGTGAACTTTCCTGATGAGATCTTCCCATAACCGGCCATTATGAATTATGCTAATGGATGGAGGTAGTGAGATTAGAGGATTTCAAAACCCCTTTTGCCCATCTTTGTTGCTCATATTTATAAGTGCTTTCAGAGTCACATGGGCTTGGCAGAGAAACTCGACCGAAGATGGAAATGCTAGGCCCTTGTTGGCAAGTAGGCTATAAGATTTCAATTCATTTGGAGGGCCACATATTGAACCATTTGCATCGTCTCTAATTCACTAAGGACTAGCAGTCAGAGATAGGTTGTCTAAAATGGGTCTCTAAAACCCTTGTTGTCCTCTTTGTTACAAGGAGAAAAAGACTATTTGTTCTAAATTCTGCCCACTTGCCAAATATGCCTAATCATGGCTACCCAACCTTGAAAAGCCTCACCTGTATGATCAACTATACTGGTTGGCAGCCTTTTCAGGAGACATGATGCACTGATCTATATCACTTTCCATTTTCATGGGCAACTTTCGAGGGTGGAATTCCGTGTTGCATTTAGAAGCACTACAACAACGTCATTTTTAATTGGGGATCCCTTCAGTTGAATGCAAAAAGATGTAATGCATTCTTGCCTTTTACAAATGTGTGCACTAGGCCACTGGCTAATAAAGTACAGTTGGAGCTCAACCATTTGGTATAGTCCTAGATAATTGGAGTTTATCAGCTTGTTCCACAAGCAGATAGCCATCAACGAGCACCCTACCTCCCCCCACCCCACAGGGCATCGCGGGCACCAGAAAAATAAAAGATGGAAAGAAATCAAATGCAAAAGTGACCTAATAGAGCAGACAGAGGGGCAAAGTCCTAAGGAATGTGCTTTAACAACAAAGGCCCATTATGCGTCAATAAGTGGGAAAGTGCACCATGTGACAATCGACAACAAGAAGATCCAAAGTTCAACATTTTGATGACTAACACATCTCCCCAACATTGGAAGGAAATATAAGTGGTCGGGAAGGTGGGGGTATGAATAAGGACATAGCTCTAATGGGATTCTAGGGGTGGAGAATTAAACCACCCTTGACCTAATATGGATAACCCTGCACCCCCAAAATGATTAGTTGCTTCTTACAGTACAATTGTTATCGACTTATATTCTGAAGGGGCTAAATTTCTTTTATGATTTTAGACTCGTGGCTTTGATCCAATATTTTTTTTTCTGTATTATGGCTTTTAGACAGGTCCATTTCGTTTGTGTATGTTGACTTTGCTAACTCCTAATTTAGAATTTTAAGTGTAGGTTGTCTATCATTTTTGAAAGTCTGCATATCCTACCTAGGCCCTTTGCAATCTATGGAGAAGAATTTGTGCTTGTAACCTAATGATATTTTCGATTAACTGAAGCGCCGTATTTAAGACAACAAAATGGAAAGAAAATGCGTTATCTTTAAGAACTAAACAAGTTAAAGTTGACAAAATCTAATCATTTCTCAATGAATAAAAGAATGTAATCACATAGCCTTAACCGTTTTCAAAAGACATTTAACATCCAAGAATAGCTTTGAAGTTTGAACAAGCCTAAACAACAACGCTGCGGAAAATTCTCATTGCAAAACAAACCTTAGGAGCCCACTTAATCGAAGACTTCGAGTACAGTATATCGTAATCCCCCCATTACACAAAGAAAATCTTGAGGGGGTGCCAAAGGTATCACTGGCCAAACGGGGGATTAGGTCTCGGGAGTGCTAAGATTTTGGAAGGAGTGTGATTGCCTGTAGAGAAGCATTGAATCTTGCCTCGGGCAATGAGGCAAAGCTCGCAAAATTTGCTTTAATGAAACGAGCCTTGTTGTTGGGTAATCAAGAAGTTGGTGGTGGAGGAATCCCCTAATATTTGTCAACTTCATGAAAGGCACCCGGACAAAAAACAGTGGAAATCGAAAGATTTTCGAGGAAATTAAAGGCCTCCTTACTCAGCTTGAGAAAACAGATATAGAGCATATTTGAAGAAACAAAAGCAAGTTCATTGATCAATTAGCTCGTCAAAATTCAGGAATAATCTTGCGCACAAATTAGCAATTTTTTATTGCATAATGGCGTGCAGTTATAGTGTATGGTTTTGCTTTTAAGTTTGCCTAATGAAGATAAGGATCAATCTTCAGCCCACGCGAGATCAACCCGGGATACATATATGGTATGTCAAATTGTCCATAACAATCCAGGGAGGAAAAAACGTACCAAAGTGGTCATGCTTGACCTATTCGCCTATATAAAGGGATACATATTTGACCTTGCTTTTGTTCAATGATGCGTCATTCGTGATAAAATTTTCTCTTGTATGGTAATGAAATGTGGAATATATGATGCATTTACAGGAGTAAAAGAAAATTGGAGTGTATAATACATTTGAACTGAAATGAAAGGATGAATATCTTACTTCATTGTGTTGGATCTGGCACTGTGTACTTTGTTGTGTCTGGAAGCTTGCATATTCTTTGTACAAAACATGAATGTATGTTGAGACAGTCAGGGCGGTAGCTTTTCATTCTTTCGATATCGAATCCTGCCGAGACTGCGATGCAGCATATGAGACATATATTGCTTTGTCGAGAACGATGCAGCATATGAGACATATATTGCTTTGTCAAGAGGGTTCGCCCTCCCCTGAAAAAAATTCTTTGTACAAAACATCTGATTTATAAGTCAATGACAAAATAAACATAACAATAATTAAGGATCCAATTTAGGCATCCATGGATGAAAATTATCTATTGGGGAAACACACTCACGAATTGTAGGCGAGGCCCTAATATCTTATTTGTGAGGCGGGTGACCATTGCTTTTGTGGAAGCTGCGTTCCCAGTCTTTAAGCTCCTTTCTGATGCATTTAATTGGATCTTCGTTCTCTTCCTGGGTAGCTTCATTTGAATGAGAATTCGATGAATTTGTGCCTGCCATTTTACTGCAGGAAGAATGGGTTTTAGCGAACAAGCGCAGAGGCTCCACAGACAAAAAGCCCGCCAAAATGTTGAGAGATTTTAGTTAATGCATTGAGATGGCAGGTAATAGGAGCATGGTCACACGGTGGAGGCGCTGGAATTTGTAACTTGAATCATATAGAGAGGAATGGTGTCTGCATATTAATGTGATTATCACTCCATTGCAAATTGATAAATCCTCCCTTATATCTTCAATTTAAATTTAAACTTAAATTTATAAACTTAAGGTGATTTACAAATGAGTTTTATCTTAAAATTCAATTTAAATTGACTTACAAATGAGTGGTATCTTAAATTTCAATTTAAATTGATTTACAAATAAGTTCTATCTTAAATTTCAATTTAAATTGATTTATAAATGAGTTGAAAGGGGGATTTTATTTTAAATTGATTTAAAAATGAGTTGAAAGAGAGATTTTATTTTTTATTTTTTTTATTTTTTAATTATGATGAATTGGTAAATTGTTTAAGTAATTTACAAAACTTACCATGAAAATTTTCAATTATCATTATAATTGGAGTATATTTATAATGAAAATTTTCAATTTTCATTATAATAGAGAGTATATCTCATAGGTAATAACCCAAATACATCAATAACTTATTTAGCAAGAGCGTAGACCCAAATAGACTCTATCCCAAGAGAGCCCTATTCTTAGAACCTTATAACAATAAACAATATATCCTTTTATGAAAATTAAAATCAATTAAAAAAACAAATCATTCTATCTATCTATATGCGTACATACATACATACATACATATACATATACATATATATCTATATCTATATCGATATCTATATCTATATATATATATATAATTCAATTGAGTAATAGCCCCAAGGGTTAGCTCAATTGGTCGAGTCCCCTTTGTTAAGTATCTCATCAATCGGGAGGTCACACAGTCAATTATCTTTGATGCCCTTGGGGTTAGGCCCTGCTAGTCTGGTCGACGGGTTTTGAAAGATTCCCTTCGGGGTTGATCTACCCAGATTTTCTGTGGATGTAGCGGCCACCCGTGAACCACCTCTAAAAAAAAATCAATTAAGTAATAAATTAAATAATAAGTTAGTAGCTTTTTTTTAGATACGAAGAAATGGAAATTCAAGTAATAGGTATATCCACCTTGTAACCAAATAGTTATGAGCTATTATATTAATAAGACTCACTGCTCTTTTTTTCATTAACATAAAAATGTCAATAGATTTATCCAATTTTTTAAAGAAATATATATAGCATAGAAGAGGTTTGTGGATAGATAATTTTACTATGGAAAGATAAAGTTGTGCCTTACTACCATGCACGTCTATGATATATATTACTATGTGATAATCTTTATACATGTGTATGATATATGTTGCTATGTGATAATCTTTATGCAAGAAATGCTATTCAAACCTCCATGCTCAATTACAAAGTCTAGTTGTAAAGTTAATGTTAAATAAAACATTGACATAAAGTGATATATCACCCCCACAAATTTTATTATGTACCACATGGTTTACATTGACATAAAGTTTGACATACCACTCTAAATTTTACTATGTACCACATCGCTTAATATTGTAGTAGTAACAACCTTTATCATTTTTCATAAAAATAAAAAAATTAATAATAAAAAAATGTGATTAAAAGTGGAAAGTCAAAAATGCATGTGATGAGGAGTAAGAAGAGGAGATGTATTAACATGGAACAAAATTTTAATATAATTTTTTGTGAAACAATGTATCACATAAATAATAATCAATATAAAATTATTATTATAAATATAGTAGATATAAAGATATTTGATTGTGTATTTTTTTTTAGTAAATTTACAAAAAAGTTTTCATGGAAATGTTGAAAATGGCAACAAGAAATGCTAAAAATAGCATTGCTATAAATAGCAGGTCGGGTACTAGTGTTGGACATAGCAATAAGGAATTAAAAAATGGAAGTGCTAAAAATAACATTGTTATAAATAGAATTTCGGGATGGATTCCTATTTTAGTTAGTCTCTTAACTAAAATTGAGAAGTAAATTCAAATTTGTTCTTAGCCGTTGTTTGATTAATAATTAATTAATTCATCTTAAGTTAATTAGTTGGAGAAAATCAAACATGAACTATGTGAAGACATGCAACAGTTTCTCCATTGATTGAGGAATTTATCCCTTAGTTATGGAGATGAGAATGAGTTGTAATTTGAGTTGTAATTAGTTAGCTTAGTTAACTGAGTTAAGTCTAGTTAAATTAGTTCTAACAGTTTGTAGAATTAATTGTGAGCTCAGTTAGTTAATGCTTGCATGCATGTAACTGCTGCTCTCTAGATAATTGAATATTCTCTCATAAATAACTCATGCATGTCAGTTAAGTCAGAGACCCAGTTGAGATTAGAGGATGGGATAGTGTAATATCAGTTGGAGGATTTTTCGTATATAGGAAACTCATCCATGCAGAAGGAATTATCCCCTTCAGGATTGCGCAGTTACTACTGAGCCAAGTGAGCAGTGTGAGGTGGGAATTCACACAAGTGGAAGCACTGGACCCAAAAACTGCGCAAGGAAATACGAGGCTTGGAGGGCAGAGGAGAAGGTTTGTGAGAAGCCTTTGACTATCTATGAGCAGTAGAGGGATTGTACTGAGAGCTAGATAGCTTTTGAGCTAAGGCTTTTTGTAATCCAGACTATTTTCCACTTGTATGATAATACAAAGATTGGGGTTTTAGGCTGAGGCTTTCCCCAAGATTATTCTTCTGTGTTCATGTGTGTATGCTTTCTCTTCATCTATTATATGTGTTCCATTTGATCTTGCTCATAATCGATTAAGCTTCCGCAAAGTTTGTTGTAGAAGTAGATCTAGTATATTGCTTTAGTACATTACATAATCAGTTGATGTACAGGTGAAATTTCTACTTGGTATTGGAGCAAAGGTGATCAAAGCGGAGAACAGCATACAAAGAAGGGAGAAGTACAAAGTTTAGAGTTCCTGATTATAGAAATCAAGTTCTTATCACATCTCAATTTCATCAATGGCGGTCAACGGTTTGAGACTTGAGTATGCCCTTGATGGCAGCTCAAATTATATAGCCTTGAAGGATCACATGGAAGTGCTATTAGAGGATAACAATTTGAAGGACTTCATTGATCAAGAAGTCCCCAAGCCCGCAGCAAATAGTGCCCAAGAATTGGTGGAATGGAAGAAATGTGTGGCTAGAGCAAGGAGAATCCTCCTGGAGGGAGTTCAAGACCACATTGTCTCTAGCCTCCATGGGAAGGAGACACCATTTTTGATGTGGAAAACATTGAAGGATCTATATAAGAATAACAACAATCAGAGGAAGTTGGCGCTGAAAGACAAGCTTAAGAAAATCAAGTGTGAAAAGGGCGACATAATCTATACATTCCTTAACAAGCTCACCACCTGCAGGGATGAGCTTGGAAGTGTAGGGATCATGACAACCAATGATGACATGGTGAGTCTAGCTCTCCTCGGTCGTCCTAAGAGTTGGCATAGCTACCAAGACTCCGTAAACAGAAGAGAGAAACTGCCAGATTGGGAATGACTTTGGTCAGATCTGATCCATGAGGAGATAAGAAGAAGCACCAGAGATCGTTCTTCATAGAAGGAGGATGAAGAAAATTGCACCTTAGCGAGTAAGGTGAAGAAAGGGAAGGAGAAGGATTCTCATCCCAAATCTAGTTCTTTCCATGGTGGGAAGAAGTTTGACAAATTGAAACTGCGATGCTTTCATTGTCATGAGGTGGGCCATTTTGCTACAAATTGTCCACTGAAGAAATCCAAGAAGGGATCCTTGGAAGGATTAGAAGGTGAGGCACTGGCCTCACAATTCGAGTTGGATTTCACATTCATCACATGCATGGTTTCATCCATTGTGGGATGTGGTTGGTTTCATGACAATGGAGCTTCTTTCCACATGACCAGCGACAAGAGTTTGTTTGGTACCTTGGATGAGAAAGACCTCCAGATACTCATAGTGATGGGTAATGATGAAAAATATATTGTGTCAGGTGTAGGCACGATTTTTTTTCAGAGGGAGCATGGAGCTCGGATTACCTTGACTGATGTCAAGTATGTACCAGGACTGAGGAAAAATTTGGTTTCGATTGCAATGCTGGAAGACAAGGGCTATGATGTAGTCTTCAGTGAGGGAAATGTTTTCCTTAGACACATCACCACTAGACAGGTGAAGGATATCGGTTCACGAGTCAAGAACCTATATGCTCTTGAGGTTCAAGATGCATGCAAAGCCTTGAGGAGCAAGGCAAATGTTAGAGACTTGGTGGTTGAGAGGGAGAGTACACTACCTCTCAACATGTAGCACTAGAAGAAGTCTTAGACAATTGTGGAGGAGCCATGATTAGTGAAGCAGCTTCAGGAGGTTGTAGAGTAGCCACAACCAGGGAAGCTGAGAGGAGACAGAATGGAGGCATCCACTCATGTAGAGACCTCCAGTAGGGGGTAATTTTGATCTAGGTGGATATTGGTGGCCACCTACCAAATCCACTTGGACCCCCACCATTGTTTCTCTCAACTTTTTCAGTTTCCTTAATTGTAGCACAACTTACTATTTTTAGCAGTTTTTCGGGTCCTGAACTTCTGGAGCCATTTTGAGGCCCTAAACGATGTTTTTTTGGGAAAACTGGGAGAAACATGGATCCATGAACCAATGTTTCTCCTCCTCAAGTTGTAGTTCTCGAATATATCTTTCTAACGAGATATTGTGCGTGTTAAACGGAGATCATATGCCAAAGTTACAACACCAGGGAGTTGATGTACCAATTTACCTAAATGGGGCCCACAATTTGGCGTTTCATCTTCTATCGTTAGGTTTTTGGATGTTTAGGGTTTTCCATTGTTTCTTAACAATAAATAGGCCTCTGAGCCTCATTGTAACACAATTCAGAGGCATGTATTTGCCACATCTCTTCTCAGAGATAAGCTACCATCGCCCTAGCTGATTTTTTTCCATTTCTGTTTGTAAGCATATTTCAGTATTTTACACTAATGAAATGAAGTATTATTTCCACTCCATCTCTGTGTTTATGGTTATCTCTTTAATTTGTTGCGTTCCTGTTTAAATCCGGATCAGTGGTATCAGAGCGGTCTGCTTTTTTTTTCTCTGTTTTTCTTTGCATGTCCCCAACGAGGTCGAGATATAAGGAGTTAGGGATTGAACTAGTCGAACCTTTGCAAGACCAGCCCTGCAAATCCAGATGGCCTCCCATGGCAGATGGAAAGAGAGATGAGGGGGTAGGAGATCCTATCAAAATATTGCTCGAAGAAGTCCTCGAGCGACAAAGGAACGCAATGATTGACAACTTTGCCCAGATCCTTCAACGATTACCTAGAGGCGACGCATCGGCTTCTAGCAGCTCCTCTGGAAATTCCATGCCATTTAAGGTACAAGTTAATTTGGAAATCCCCATCTTTGAGGGTCAAATAGATGTAGATGCCATAGATAAATGGTTAAATCTGCTAGACGGTTATTTTTCTATTCAATGATTTTTCCAGTCGGGAAAAGATTATTTTTGCTCTTCTCAAAGCAGCCCCCCACATCAAGCACTGGTGGGAAACTTGCTGCACGATGAACGATGAAAGTACAGGTTCACTATTTTCAGCCACACCCACTAGGGATTCATTCTGGGATGCCATCAAGGAGCAGTACTACCCTGTCGGAAGCTATGAGGATCAATACATAAAGTGGACCATGTTGCAGCAAGGAAGGGACCAAGACGTACCAGAGTTTACCAATAATTTCCATACCCTTCACACAAAGTTCGGTATCAAAGATTCGGAGCAGCATTTGGTACTCAAATACTATGACTGCCTACACAAGTACATCCAGGAAGAAATAGAATTCTTGAACATCCCCTCGCTCAACACGACATACCGATATGCTGTCAAGGTCAAGCAAAAGTTTAAACAGAAGAAGCGAGACTTTGGATCTACAAATTCGAAGCAAGGGAAAGGTGCCCCCAAACCACAAAACAAAGGACAAAGACAAGGCAGGATGACCCAAGACAACCCGCCAACGCTGCAAGAAAAGAACATTGCCGTGAAGCTGAAAAAGGATACAGGAAAGTGGTGTGAGTTCCATAAGAGCTCCACTCACAACACAAGTGAGTGTCGGGACAAGCAGTCACTGGTGGCTGAGCTAAAGTTTTCAGAATCAGATGCATGTTCTGACTTTGAGTCAGAACCCGAGAAGGGGAATGACAAAGGGAAGCAGATTATTGATGTGGAGCCCAATGCCATTGTTGCCACCATGAAGATACAGAAGGAGGAACTCGAAGATCCAGAGGAGGAGGAGTGTCTCTTCCACTCCCAGATGTGGGTAAAGGGCTCCACGCTACAATTCATTATCAACAGCAGGAGCCCAAAGAACCTCATTTCAGTAGAGGTTGTGAAGTAGTTGGGCTTACCGACCACAACACATCCACAACCATACACCATTAGGTGGCTTCACCAAGGACGGGATCTTCGTGTGAGCTAGTAGTGTTGCCTTCCATACAACATCAAGCCCTTCACGGATGAGGTATTTTGTGACATTACTCCCCTTGAAGTTTGTGATGTATTATTAAGACAACCATACTTGTGGAAGCGACATGCTGTGTATGAATCAAGGCCCCATGTTGTTATTGTTACATAGGGAAATAAGTTGTATAGGATACTGGAGGTAGCATTGCCTACCGCCATCTCTTTGGTTACTGCAAAATAATGCCGTAAACTCATTTCCAAAGTCGGGAAATTTGTTTTCCTGATGATACGCCCTCAAGGAAAGAAGAAGATGGTGGCCATGACCTCCAGACAGGGCCCTTCCACACGAAAACTACAGATGGACAAGGTTGTGGAGGAGTACGAGGACATCTTCACCTCCCCCACAGGGGTTCCTCTATACTGTCAGGTCAAGCACTCCATTGATTTGACCCCTGGTGCACCACTACCCAATGGACCAATCTATCGACGCTGCATTATGGAGAACGATGAAATCAAGAGTAGATTCAGTAGCTACTGTAGAAAGGTCACATTTGTCCGAGTTCATCGCCCTGTGGGAGCTCGATCGTGTTGGTACAGAAGAAGGATGGGACTTGGAGACTCTGTATCGACTATCGGGCGTTGAACAAGGTCACTGTCCGTAATAGGTACCCGATCCCATGGATTGATGACCTCCTAGACCAACTAAAGTGGGAAAAATATTTCAGTAAGATCGATCTGAAGTCAGGATATCGCTAAGTACCAATCGAACCCTCTGATGTGTGGAAGACTGCCTTCAAAGCCAAGGAGGGCCTTTTCAAATGGTTGGTTATGCATTTTGGATTGACAAATTCTCCTGCAACCTTCATGAGGCTAATGGATGACATCTTGTGGCCATTCACCAACTCATTCGTAGTGGTATACTTGGATGACATCCTGATCTTTAGCTAGAGTTGGGAAGAGCACCTCCACCACATCCGACAGGTTCTCCAAACACTGCAGCAACATAAGCTATGTCCCAATTTGGAGAAATGAAATTTTGACATGACCCAGGTTCAGTATCTAGGATACATTATTGATGAACAGGGGGTGCATGTGGATCCATCCAAGATCCAAGTCATTCGGGATTGGCCATCTCCAACCACTCTGACAGAGCTTTGCAACTTTCTAGGTCTTGCCAACTTCTACCATAGGTTCGTGTTGGGGTTTTCTCATATCACTTGGCCCTTGAGTCAAGTCACCAAGGGAGGATCGAAAGAAAAATTATTTTGGTCTGAATCTCAACAAAAGGCATTCACAGAGTTGAAAGATCGACTATGCATGACACCAGTGCTCGCGTTACCAGATTTGCAACAACCATTTCAGGTCAAGACAAATGCCTCTGACTATGCTATTGGGGCAGTCCTTACTCAACATGGGCATCCAATGGCATATCAAGTGAGACACTTTCAGACACAGTCCAGAAGTATCCCACTTATGACAAAGAGATGTATTCCATTGTGCAGACTTGCCGACAATGGAAGCATTACATTTTGGGGAAGGAAACGGTCATCCACACAGAACAAGGACCCCTACAGTTCATACAGACCCAAGGGAAATTGCAGAATGATCACCATCAGAAGTGGTCTACATACCTACAACAATTCCATTTGAATATCAAGTATAAGAAGGGTAGCACCAATAATTTTACAGATTGCCTTAGTCGACCACCGATCATGGTGGTAACCATTGCGCTCAACTCTTGTGGGCACAAGACTTTTGACCGACCACTTCTCTACAAAAGCAACCTAGAATTCAGCCACACATACTAGACACTCTTGGAGGGTCGACGTGTTCTAGATTTTCACCTCCAAGATGCCCTGTTATGCCACCTGGGTCACCTTTGTGTTCCTTCAAGCGAGCGTGCCAAGATGATTTGGGAAGCACACTACAGTCGGGCTGCTGGGCATTTCAGAGTTGAGAAAACGTTGGCAATACTGCAAAAGTATTTCTATTGGCCAAATCTTTGACAGGATATCGGGAAGTACATCAGATCATGCACTGCCTATGCCATTGCCAAACTGACCATCAAGAAGCAAGGCCTCTATACCCTGCTGCCTACCCCTAGTCGACCTTGGGAATCCATATCCATGGATTACATGTCAGGCCTTCCTTCCACCAAGCATGGAAACAACTATGTTTTTGTGGTCATTGACAGGTTCTCGAAGATGGCCATTATGGCAACTTGTAAGAAGAATATCACAATAGAAGCCACTGTTAAACTCTTCTTTGAACGAGAATGGGTGCACTTTGGGATCCCATAGTCTATCATCTCAAATTCGGACAGTTGGTTCCTTCGTACATTTTGGTCCAGTCTCTAGTCAATGTTGGACACCAAACTCACTAAGTCCATAGCCTTCCATCCTCAAACTGATGGCCAGACAAAGGTTGTCAATACGATGATTATACACATTTTGCGCATGTACAACTTAAAGCATCCACGCACATGAGACGAGAGCCTCCCATATGTTTAGCATAGCTACAACCGAGCTCTTCACTCGATTGGCCACATCCCTTTTCAGGTGGGCTTGGGATTCCAGCCACTATGTCCCATTGATGTGGCCATGCCATTTGAAGCTACTCACACAGATTTGGCTCATGTCCAGTCCGAAACAGATAAGGCAACCAGATTCATTGAGCACATCCAACATATTCTCCAGCAGTTCCATGACATTCTGGAGAAATCAAATGCCAAGTACAAGCAGCGACATGATCAACATCCGGTGCCAGACAAGTTTCGGGTGGGCGACAAAGTCTGGTTGCATTTGCAAAAGGAATGGCTTACCGAAGCCTATTAGAAACTGAGACCACTCCGATATGGTCCTTACACCATTACCAAGGCTATGGGAGACAATGCATTTGAGCTCAACATTCCCCCATTCCTTGGCCTGCACCCAGTGTTCAATGTGGACTGCCTTCGGCCATACTTTCCACTATTACTAGACACATCTGACATTGTAGAACAACTCACACCCACATAATTAAATCCAGATTGCATGGAACAAGATGCAACTGATTGGATCATGGACACACAAATCAAGCACACTCACCAATAGAATATCCAATTGTATCAAGTTGTCAAAGTAGGCCAACTCCTTCACTAGGCAAGTGGCTCACTAGGGACCAAGTTTAGTAGAAGTTTCCTCATCTCATGGAGGAACTCAACGCAATGGGGACCATTGCTTCCTAAGGGGGAGGAATGATCCAGGTGGATATTGGTGGCCACCTGCCAAATCCACTTGGACCCCCACCATTGTTTCTCTCAGCTTTTTCAGTTTCATTAATTGTAGCATAATTTACTATTTTTAGTAGTTTTTTCGGGTCCTGAACTTCCAGAGCTGTTTTGAGGCCTTAAACGATGTATTTTGGGAAAAATAGGAGCAACGTGGGTTGTTGAACCAATGTTTCTCTTCCCAAAGTTGTAATTCTTGGATAGATCTTTCTAACGAGATATTGTGTGCATCGAACGAAGATTGTATGCCAAAGTTACAACCCCGGGAAGTTGATGTACCAATTTACCTAAACGGGGCCCACAGTTTGGCATTTCATCTTCTAGGGTTAGGCTTTTGGATGTTTAGGGTTTTCCATTGTTTCTCAACAATAAATAGGCCTTCGAGCCTCACTGTAACACAATTCATAGGCATGTAGCTGCCACATCTCTTCTCAGAGATAAGCTATCATCACCCTAGTTGTTTTATTTCCATTTATGTTTGTAAGCATATTTTAGTATTTTACACTAATGAAATGAAGTATTATTTCCAATCCCTCTCTGTGTTTATGGTTACCTCTATAATTTGTTGCGTTCCTGTTTAAATCTAGATTAAATTTCGAGCCAAGTGGGAAGAGGGAACATATGTAGTCATACCTCCAGGTGTGAGGTGGGGCGTTGTGACAAGAAAGTCTCATGAAGGCTGAAATAGGGACAGGATCCTCGAGGTACCCAACCTCTTGGATTAGACCTTGCTACGGAAGCCCCGACGAGGGAGTAGCAGGACTGGCTCAGTGGGTAGAGACAGATGCAGATGGAGTGGTAGGGAGAGCTACAGTGCAGGAGTCCCAAGACTGTGCAAAGCTAGCAAGTTGCAGCTATGCGAGAGGCACAAGAGTGTTGCACTAGTGCAGGATGACACAGAGAGGTGTGCAATGGTGCGAGATGCATGGAGTGTTGCAACAGCTCAAAGGTCAGAGAGGGAGCACTTGTTAGTGGCAGAGGGCACTTCAGCATCAGAGGATGTTTCTAGCCCAATAGAGAGGTCAGTTGGGAGTTTTTTTGTTTCTAGAGTTGCTGGAGCAATAACACTTGGGAGAAGTGTTGCATGTAGAACATTCCAAAGGTTCAGGACCAGGTTTGAGTTGAATGCCTTTCTTGTTTAGAGGGAGTGTTGAAAATGGCAACAAGAAATGCTAAAAATAACATTGCTATAAATAGGAGTACAGGTACCAGTGTTGGACATAGCAACAAGGAATGAAAAAAAGGAAGTACTAAAAATAGCATTGCTATAAATAGCATTTGGAGATGGATTCCTATTTTACTTATTCCCTGAACTAAAATTGAGAAGTAAAATTCAAATTTTTTCTTAGTAGCTATTTGATTAATAATTAATTAATTCATCTTGAGTTAATTAGTTGGAGAAAAACAAACATGAAGTCTATGTGAAGACATGCAACAATTTCTCCATTGATTGAGGAATTTATCCCTTAGTTAAGGAGATGAGGATGAGTTGTAATTAGTTAGCTTAGTTGCTAGACTATTGAAGTAGTTTTCCTTCACTTGAGTTCAGATCAGCTACCTCATGTGTCATCTTCTTAGAGAAGATCTGTGCTCTTATTATGACAAGTCAAAATGTTGACTTCTGATCTATATGTACTATCTCTCTCTCTGTTGAACTATTGAAGAACATAAGAAGAACTGATCAAGGGTTTCCCCACATTGGGGTTTGTCCTTGGCTGGCACCACATCTTGTGTCCTCTTATATTGGCTTGTTTTCTGTGATTTATGTTATGTTCTATCTACATTTTACTATCATGCTAAATGTGACTGATAATCTGGAATTAATATTGAGTTAATATTGAAAATTGAAGTAAATTTACTCTCAACATAGAACATACCTAAAATTAATAGTTACCTAGCTCCCACTGTATATGGATGGGTGACAACCATCAAAAGCATAATTTCATGAACTGAAAGGAGTTTAAACACAAATTGTGCCTCAAACTTGCTGAAAAAATATTTTTCAAATAATTTGTGAACTTTCCCAATGAGATCTTCCCATAGCTAGCCATTATGAATTATGCTAATGGATGGAGGTAGTGAGATTAGAGGATTTCAAAACCCCTTTTGCCCATCTCTGTTGCTCATATTTATAAGTGCTTTTAGAGTCACATGGGCTTGGTAGAGAAACTCGACCGAAGATGGAAATGTTAGGCCCTTCTTGGGAAGTAGGCTATAAGATTTCAAGTCATTTGGAGGGCCACCTCTTGAACCATTTGCATCATCTCTAATTTACTGAGGACTAGCAATTAGAGATAGGTTGTCTACGATGGGTCTCTAAAACCCTTGTTGTCCTCTCCGTTACAAGGAGAAAAAGACTATTTGTTCTAAATTCTGCCCACTTGCCAAATATGCCTAATCATGGCTACCTAGTCTTGAAAACCCTCACCTGTATGATCAACTATACTGGTTGGTAGCCTTTTCAGGAGACATGATTTACTAATCTATATTATTTTCCATTTTCATGGGCAACTTTCAAGGGTGGAATTCTGTGTCGCATTTAGAATCACTACAACAACATCATTTTTAATTGTGGATCCCTTCAATTGAATGCAAAAAGATGTAATGCATTCTTGCCTTTTACAAATGCGTGCACTAGGTCACTGGCTAATAAAGTATAGTTGGAGCTCAACCATTTGGTATAGTCCTAGAGAGTTGGAGTATATCAGCCTGTTCCACAAGCAGATAACCAGCAATGAGCACCCTGCCTCCCCCCACCCCACAGGGCACCACGGGCACCAGAAAAATCAAAGATGAAAAGAAATCAGATGCAAAAGTGACATAACAGAGCAGACATAGGGGTAAAGTCCTAAGGAATGCACTTTAACAGCAAAAGCCCATTATGTGTCAATAAGTGGGAAAGTGCACCATGTGACAATTGACAGCAAGAAGATTCGAAGTTCAACATTTCTTTGATGACTAACCCCATCTCCTCGGCATTGGAAGGAAATATAGGTGGTTGGGAAGGTGGGGGTATGAATAAGGACATAGCTCTGATGGGACTCTAGGGGTGGAGAATTAAACCACCCGTGACCTAATATGGATAACCTTGCACCCCCAAAATGATTAGTTGCTTCTTGTAGTATAGTTGTTATCGACTTATATTTTGAAGGGCCTAAATTTCTTTTATGATCTTAGACTCGTGGCTTTGATCCAATATATTTTATTTTTTTATTTTATTTTTTATTTTTTAATTTTAATTTTAATTTTTTAATTTAATTTAATTTAATTTTTTATTATTTCTGTATTATGGCTTTTAGACGGGTCTGTTTCATTTCTATATGTTGACTTTGCTGACTCCTAATTTATAATTTTAAGTCTCGGCTGTCTATCATTTTTGAAAGTCTTCATATCCTACCTAGGCCCTTTGCAATCTACGCAGAAGAATTTTTGCTTGTAAGTTGATGATATTTTCAATTAACTAAAGCGTCGTATTTAAGACAAAAAAATGGAAAGAAAATACGTTATCTTTAAGAACTAAACAAGTTAAAATTGACAAAATCTAATCATTTCTACATGAAGAAAAAAATGTAATCACATGGCCTTAACCGTTTTCAAAAGACATTTAACATGCAAAAATAGCTTTGAAGTTTGAACAAGCTTAAACAACAATGCTGCAGAAAATTCTCATTGCAAAACAAACCTTAGGAACCCACGTAATCGAAGACTTCGAGTATAGTATACTGTAATCCTTCCATTATATAAAGCAAATCTTGAGGGGGCAGCCAAAGGTATCACTGACCAAATAGGGGATTAGGTGTCGGGAGTACTAATATTTTGGAGGGAGTGTGATTGCCCGTAGAGAAGGATTAAATCATTGTTAAAATTGGAAACTAGGGCCAAACTCCATGTGGGTCATATTATTTATGGTAGCTGATATTTTTCTTGGATCCCTCTCATCGAGAGGTGAAGGATTGATCTAAAGATCATCCAATTCCGATAAGTATTCATGGAGTTATGAATTTATTTGCGTTATAAGACAATTTGTCAAGGTCGGCCAGCAACCAAATAAACCTCACATGTGCTCAACGTTTTAGTATAAATAGAGGTGGCCTTCAAGTCATTTCAACACACTTGGGATCTCTTCCTCTCTTTACTTGTCTTTGGGTTTTAGTAGGAGGAGAGATCCTAAGGAATAATGTTTCCTTGATCTAGAGGGCAGAAAGCCGGAACTGCCGGAAAAGCCAGAACTCCCGGAATTGCCGGAAGCCAGAAAAGTCGGAACTGTCGAAAAAGCTAGAACTGTCGGAAAAGCCAGAACTACCGGAAAAGTTGGAACAATCGAAAAAACTAGAACTGTTAGAAAAGCCGGAATTGCCGGAAAAGCCGGAAAAGCCGGAACTGTCGAAAAAGCCGGAACTGCCGGAAAAGCCAGAAAAGCTGGAACTGCTAGAAAAGCTAAAAAAGACAGAATTTCCAAAAAAGCCAGAACTGCTGGAAAAGCCGGAAAAGCAGGAAATGCCGAAACTGTTGGGACTGCTGGAACTGCAGGTAACAATCGGAACTGCCGGGAACAGCTGGAACTACCAAAACTGCCTAGAACTGCCGGGAACTGTTGAAACAGTCGAAGAATCTGTATCTGAAGGAGAGCAACATGCAAGGGATAGCTAACTAACATTGGGACAGTTGTATGGTACTTAGCAGCACATACACTGAGCATGCAATGTTACAGCCAATATGCAAGGGACAACTAGCATGCAACAACAAGCATGCTAGGGACATTAAGAAAGCAAGGGACAACAAGAAAGCAAGGTGCAACCAACACATAGGTCAGGATGGCAACATGGTGCAAGAATGGCACATAATGCAGTATAGTGATGGGTACAGTCATGATTAATGAAGCGTGATGAGATGCAGCATAGTGATGATGGGTGCAACATGGTGCAACATAGTGAGGTGCAGCATGATTATGAAATGCAGCACAACGATAAGTGAAGGAGTCACCTTGTAGAATTAGTTGAAGCAACATGTCTTCAATTGATCTCATGTATCATCTTCTTAGAGATGATCTATGCTCTTATCTAGATAAGTCAAAGTGTTGACTTCTGTTGTAAACGTATTCTCTCTCTCTCTCTGAACTATTGAAGAACATATAAGAAGAATTGATCAAGGGTTTCCCCACATTGGGGTTTGTCCCTGGCTAGTGCCACATCTTATGTCCTCTTGTCTTGGCTTATCTTCTGTGATTTATGTTTATGTTCTATCTGCAGTTTACTTTAATGTTGATGTGATTGCTAATCTGGAAAAGATATAGAGCTAACTATGAAAATTGAAATAAATTTCTCTAAGCATAGAACATACCTAAACTTAACATGGTATTGGAGCTGAGGTGAAGACAATGCCCAAGCAAGAGTGAAATACAATCACCGAAGACAGTTGGGAAAGGACAAAAGGATCAGTGGATTCCTCATCCCTCTTCAAATTCACCGAGGGTGAAGTCAAAGCAGAGAATATTATCAGAATGGCGCAACAGATGTTTCTGATGGCCTACCTAAAGATCACTTCATTGGGAAGTTCGGGTCTAAGGGTGGAAGGAAAGGCGGATGCCTTGGTTCTAATAAATTTGGCCATTGTGTGAAGGAGTGTCCGAATGGCAGAGCCACATCTCTTGATGAAGATAACAATCATTCCAAGGACATCTTCAATGATCAAAGGAATGAAAGGTAATGCAGGTTGTTACGTAAACTTGACTTGGATAGAGTCAAATGAGGTTAAACAGTGATGTTTTTGGGGCACATGGTATTGTGCACCCATGGTATTTTGCCCGTGGTATTATATGTAATGGACACTATAAAAAGCTCAAAAGACTTCATTGTAATGCAAGGGTCTAGAGGTGAGCGGTGAAGGCTCACTTGGCCGGATTGGCCAGGGTTTTGGCCAAGGATAATGAAATTTCATTATGATCGGGTTTTTCCCTAGATTTGGGGTTTTCCCAGATAAACATGTGTGTTTATGTGTTTATGGTTGTTGCTAGTTATTTTTATATTTATTTCTCTCAGTAATTCTCTGTAATTAATTTGTGTTCTGGGGTAAATTTCTTAACAATTGGTATTAGAGCCAAAGGTTGTGTATTGGCTTCAGAAAAATGCTTTTGTTGCCAAAGGTTATTTAGCCTGGTCGATATAGAAAGGATTGATGCATAGTTTGTTCGCAAATCTAATCTAAATGTAGCCAAAACAAGGTTCTACAAAGGCACATAGATGAAGGTGAGGAAGCTGCAATCTGTAGCGGCCATGAAAGAGGGATCCTTCGGCAGCAATAGAGAGAGCTCGGAGTAGATCTGTGTCTCGCCGAGGTCGTAAGCGAGAAAGGTCAAGTGGCATGGAAGAGAATGTTGATGCCATGGATATAGATCAACCAAACAAGAAGTGTCACATGTTATCACGCTCCAGATCCAGATCAAGGCCTCCTAGTGAAGTCACCCCAGGCGAGGGTTTCAAGGATTCATATCAAAATTTAAAGGTAGTTAAACTTGGCAAGAAGGCAGTGAAGAAACAAAACAAGGATGCCCGCAATTGAGAGAATATGGGTCAGAATAGCAGCAGCAATAAACAAAAAAAATAAAAATTAATGAAGTCAAAATTATTGCATGTAAATGGGCATACTACTGTAAGACCTGGTAAGGTATGTGTACCCCTGGGTAATCATCGGTAAAGTCTGGGTTAGACCTAGGTGATAGGAGGGATGTCAGGTTAACAATACCCCAGGTAAAAACTTTGAGGGGGGTAAGAGCTAGAGTGAGCAGGATTGGCTGGAGTTAGTCAAGGAACCCCAAGTCAAGTTTAAGGGGGGAATTGTTAAGTAAACTTGACTTGGATAGAGTCAAATGAGGTTAAACAGTGATGCTTTTGGGGCACATGGTATTGTGCACCCATGGTATTCTTCCCGTGGTATTATATGTAATGGACACTATAAAAAGCTCAAAGGACTTCATTGTAATGCAAGGGTCTAGAGGTGAGCGGTGAAGGCTCACTTGGCCGGATTGGCCAGGGTTTTGGCCAAGGATAATGAAATTTCATTATGATCGGGTTTTTCCCTAGATTTGGGGTTTTCCCAAATAAACATGTGTGTTTATGGTTGTTGCTAGTTATTTTTATATTTATTTCTCTCAGTAATTCTCTGTAATTAATTTGTGTTCTGGGGTAAATTTCTTAACACAGGTCATCAAGGAAATGGTCGACTTTTTCAAAGAAAGCAAGGAACCCCAGGTATGAAGAATCAAATGTTGTTTTTGATAAGATAAAGAAGCGTTATCTTGTATTGGCCCTCTCCTTCAGATTCTTTGGGAATCCGGCTTATTGATTGTAGTGCTTCAAGGCACTTCATCGGATAGATGGGTGTACTCTCTAATTTGGTAGAGATGGAAACAAACGTGGGATTATACTTGGAGCCGATGCCACCTATCCTGGAAAGGGTGTAGGGAATGTTATCCCTCAATTGAATGAGGGTAACTCAATTCATTTACATAATCTCTTTTATGTACCTGATCACAAGAAGAACCTGGTGTCCATTTCAGCAATGGAAGTCAAAGGTTTCAGGGTGGCACTCATTGATGTAAAGGTATGTGTTTGAAAATAGAATTTTGAAAGATTTTTTTGAGTTTAGGGTTGTATCAAGTTGCAGGAAGTCCACTAGCGACCATGTCCATTGACACATAGCACCGAAGGTTTGTGAGTCAGATGGTGACAGGGATGCTTGAATTCAAAAAGAGCATGAAAGTACATGTATGAGTTGTACCAAAGGAAAATCTTACAAGGGGACCATTCCCCTCATGTAGCAGGTCCATAGGTTTGGAACAACCCGAGGGGTTTGAGATTGATGATTAGGAATCTCACGTATGCAGGTGGAAGAAAGCCCTCTATGGCTTGAAGCAAAACTCCCTGGGCATAGTATTAGAGGATTGATAGCTATTAGATGAAGCTGAGATTCACTAGGAGTGAAATCGATCCAAACCATTACCTGAAGGTTGTGGATGATAGACCTCTCATACTTGCACCTTATGAGGATGACGTATTTCTAACAGGTGCAGACCCTCTCATTTGTAGAAGTAAGAGGGAGTTGGATTCCAAATGTGGAATGATAAACTGCAAGCCTGTGACTACCTCGAGGATCTTAACTTTCAGAAGTTATATGGTAGTGATGTCGGACCAGATATGAGAAATGCCTCTGAGTTTCATAAACTCATTCGCATTGATGTTCTTGGTGAACTTCCATCCGGACATATGTTTTGTAGTTAGCATGGTGAGCTTATATTTGGCTAAGCCTCATTGGATTGGTGCCAAGAATCTTCTGAGATATCTTCAGGGCACAATCTCTCATGGATTGAGATACAATGCCGGAAATATGAAACTTCATGATTATTCGAATGCTGAGTGGGTAGGCAGTGTGGAGGATCACTAGATCACTTCTTAGTGTTGGTTCTCTTTGGATTCTACTTCGATATCATGGATGAGCAAGAAGCAGAAGTCGGTTTCTATAAGCACCGTTGAGACCGAATACATAGCTACAAGTATGATCTCGTGTGAAGTTGCATGGTTGCAGAAGCTCTTAAGTGAGCTATTTGTGCACATGATGAATACCACTATGATTCTCTGTGACAACCAGAGGTGGGAGTCGATTATTGAGGAATCTCGTATTCGATAATTGCTCCAGCAGATATACATTAGACACTGCCTTATCTGGGATATGGTAAGTCAATGAGAAAGGTGGCTCCATCGCATTGAGACTGATGTACAGGTCACAGATACTTTGTTAAAGCCCAGGGGAAAGGTCAAATCTATGACTTTCCTGAATGACTTGGAGTCATTGAGAGACCTTCTTATAAGGGTTCTGCATGTTGCATGCATTGAACTCTAGGAACTCTAGGTGCTTGGGGTACTTACTGGAGCAACATTCGACCACAAGGTGACTCATCCTCCCCTGGTGGTGCGCTATGAACAGGATGATTAGTTCTTCTATGGGTCGGGATGATTAGTTTTCTCGTGGCAACTATGGAACAATATGATTAGTTCTCCTGTGGGCCTGGATGATTAGTTCTCTCGTGGCAACTGTGGAATAGGATGATCAGTTCTCCTATGGGACAGGATGATTTGTTCTCCATGGCGACTATGGAATAGGATGATTAGTTCTCCTATGGGCCAGGATGATTTGTTCTACGTGGCGATGGTGGAACAGGATGATTAGTTCTCCTGTGGGCTAGGATGATTAGTTCTCCATGGCATCCACTGACAGGATGATTCATTCTCCTGTGGACAAGATGATTAGTTCTCCTGTCGAGGCATCCTACCCATGCAGTTAGAGACTCATGGCAAGTACCTCTCATTTTATCAATGAGCAGGGAAATGAGGATAGGGACCATAGTAGTACTATCGATGGATGCATCGTTGTATCTAATGTACTCCCTATTTTAGGATGAGCTCCATTGATCTGGGATCAATGAAACTAATCTGGGATCAGTATGAGTGATTTGAGACACTCTCTTGTGACATTGATCTGGGATCAGTATGAGTGGTTTGAGAAACTTTCTTGTGACATTGATCTAGGATCAATGAAACTGATCTGGGATCAGTATGAATGGTTTGATACACTCTCTTGTAACATTGATCTGGGATCAGTATGAGTGGTTTGAGACACTCTATTGTGATATTGATCTGGGATCAATAAAACTGACTTTGGGTCAGTAAGAGTGATGTGACACACTCTCTTCAGATGAAACTGACTTCGGGTCAGTAGAGAATGGTATGAGACATTCTCGATCAATTATTCTTCTTCATGGTTTAGCAGAGCAGAGCAAAGTAGAGCTCAGCAGATCAAAGTAGAGTAGAGCTCAACATAGTAGATCTCATTCGATCAGATAAGTGCAGGGCACTGATGGCAGAGATAGTACAGTCGGACATATGGATCAATGGATGGAGTTCTCCCTAGTTTAGAGGGAGTGTTAAAATTGGAAACTAGGGCCAAACTCCATGTTGGTCATCTTATTTATGGCAACTGATATTTTTCTTGGATCCCCCTCGTCGAAAGATGTAGGATTGATCTAAAGATCATCCAATTCCAATAAGTATTCATGGAGTTATGAATTTATTTGTGTTATAAGACAATTTGTCAAGGTCGACTAGCAACCAAATAAACCCCACATGTGCTCAACGTTTTAGTATAAATAGAGGTGGCCTTCAAGTCATTTCAACACACTTGGGATCTCTTCCTCTCTCTACTTGTCTTTGGGTTTTATTAGGGGGAGAGATCCTAAGGAATAATGTTGCCCTAATCCAGAGGGAAGAAAGCCGGAACTGTTAGAACTGCCAGAAAAGTCGGAATTGCTAGAAAATCCGAAAAAGTCGGAACTACCAGAAAATTTGGAAAATCCGGAAAAGTCAGAACTGCCGAAAAGGCTGGAAAAGACGGAACTGCCGAAAAAGCCAGAAAATCCGGAACTACCGAAACTACCGGAAAAGTCGGAAAAGCCAAAATTGTTGAAAAAGTCGGAATTGCCAGAAAAGTTGGAGCTGTCGGGACTGCCGGAGTTGTTAGAAATGTCGGGACTACCGAAACTACCGGGATCAACCAGAACTGCCAGAAAAGCCGAAAAATATGGAACTGTCGGAACTGCCGGGAACTGCTGGAATTGCCGGGAACTGCCGGGACTGCCGAACTGCCAGGAACAACCGCAATTGCCAGAACTGTCGGGAACAGTCGGAACTGCTAGAACTTCCAGGAACTGCCAAAACAACCAGAGCATCTGTCTCTGAAGGATAGCAGCATGCAAGGGACAACTAACTAACATTGGGACAGTTGTATGGTACTTAGCAACAAATACACCAAGCATGCAATGTTACAACTAGCATGCAAGAGACAACTAGCATGCAACAACAAGCATGCTAAGGACAACAAGCATGCTAGGGACAAAAAGCAAGCAAGGTGCAGCCAACGCATAGGTCAGGATGGCAACATGGTGCAACAATAGCACATAATGTAGTATAGTGATGGGTACAGTCATGATTAATGAAGCGTGATGAGATGCAACATAGTGATGATGGGTGTAGCATGGTGCAGCGCGGTAAGGTGCGACATGATAATGAAATGCAGCACAATGATAGGTGAAGGATTCACCTTGGAGAATTAGTTGAAGTAACATGTCTTCAACTGATCTCATGCATCATCTTCTTAGAGATGATATATGCTATAATCTAGATAAGTCAAAGTGTTGACTTATATTATAAACGTATTCTCTCTTTCTCTCTCTAGTGAACTATTGAAGAACATATAAGAAGAATTGATCAAGGGTTCCCCACATTGGGGTTTGTCCTTGGCTAGTGCCATATCTTGTGTTCTCTTGTCTTGGCTTGTCTTTTACAATTTATGTTTATGTTCTATATGCAGTTTACTTTAATGCTGATGTGATTGCTAATCTGGAAAAGATATGGAGTTAACTGTGAAAATTGAAATAAATTGCTCTAAGCATAGAACATACCTAAACTTAACAATCATGCCTTGCGAAATGAGGCAAAGCTTGCAAAACTTGCTTTAATGAAATGAGCCTTGTTGGGGGATCAAGAAATTGGTGGTCGAGGAATCCCCTTATATTTGTCAACTTGATGAAAGGCACCCGAACAAAAAATAGTGGAAATTGAAAGCTTTTCAAGGAAATTAAAGGCTTTCTTACTCAGCTTGAGAAAATAGATCTAGAACATTTTTGAAGAAATAAAAGCGAGTTGATTGATCAATTAGCTCGTCGAAATTCATAGCACATATCGACACGAGAAAAAAATTAAAATAATAATGTTGCACACAAATTACCAATTTTTTATTGCATAATGGCATGAAGTTATAGTGTATAGTTTTGCTTTTAAGTTTGCCTAATGAAGATAAGGATCAATATTCAACCCACACTAGATTAGCTCAGGATACATATATGGTATGTCAAATTGTCCATAACAATCTAGAGAGGAAAAAACGTACCAAAGCGGTCATGCTTGACCTATTTGCCTATATCAAGGGATACATATTTGACCTTGCTTTTGCTTAATGATGCGTCATTCGTGATAAAAGTTTCTCTTGTATGGTAATGAAATGTGGAATATCTGATGCATTTACAAGAGTAAAAGAAAATTGGAGTGTATGATACATTTGAACTGAAATGAAAGGATGAATATCTTACTTCATTGTGTTGGATGTGGCACTATGTACTCTGTTGTGTCTTGAGGCTTGCATATTCTTTGTACAAAACATCTGATTTAGAAGTCAAAGACAAAATAAACAGAACAATAATTAAAGATCCAATTTAGGAATACACGGAAGAAAATTATCTATTGGGGCAACACATTCACGAATTATAGGCAAGGCCTTGATATCTTCTTTTTGAGGCGGGCGACCATTGCTTTTGTGGAAGTTGCATTCCCAGTCTTTAAGCTCCTTTCTGATGCGTTTAATCGGCTCTTCGTTCTATTCCTGCATGAGAATTTGATGAATTTGCATGAGAATTTGATGAATTTGTGCTTGCCATTTTGGCCCTCACTCATACTGCATGAAGAATGGGTTTTATCGAACAAGTGCAGAGGCTCCACAGACAAAAAGCCCGCCAAAATGTTGAGAGATTTTAGTTAATGCATTGAGATGGCAGGTGATAAGAGCAGGGTCACATGACGGAGGCATTGGAATTTGTAACTTGAATCATATAGAGAGGAATGGTATCTACATATTAATGTGATTATCACTCCATCATAAATTGATAAATCCTCCTTTATATCTTCCATTTAAATTTAAATTTAAATTTATAAACTTAAGGTGATTTACAAATGAGTTGTATCTTAAAATTCAATTTAAATTGATTTACAAATGAGTTGAAAGGGGGTTTTATTTTAAATTGGTTTAAAAATGAGTTGAAAGAGGGATTTTATTTTTTATTTTTTAATTATGATGAATTGGTAAATTATTTAAGTAATTTACAAAGTTTAAAATGAAATTCTTCAATTATCATTATAATTGGAGTATATTTATAATGAAAAATTCCAATTGTCATTATAATAGAGAGTATATCTCATAGGTAATAACCCAAATACATCAATAATTTATTTAGCAAGAGTCTAGACCCAAATAAACTCTATCCCAAGAGAGGCCTATTCTTAGAACCTTATTGCAATAAACAATATATACTTTTACGAAAATTAATATCAATTAAAAAAACAAATCTCTCTCTCTCTCTCTCTCTCTCTCTCTCTTATATATATATATATATATATATATATTAATTTAATAATAATTCAACTGAATAATAGCCCCAAGGGTTAGCTCAATTGGTCGAGTCCCCTTTGTTACATATCTTTACATATCTCGTCAATCGGGAGGTCACACGGTCAATTATCTTTGATGCCCTTGGGATTAGGCCCTGCTAGTCTGGTCGACGAGCTTTAAAAGATTCCCTTCGGGGTTGATCTGCCCAGATTTTCCGTGGATGTAGCGGACACCCGTGAACCACCTCTAAAAAAAATCAATTGAGTATTAAATAATAAGTTAGTAGTGTTTTTTTTAGATATGAAGGAATAGAAATTCAAGTAATAAGTGTATCCACCTTGTAACCAATTAGTTATTAGCTATTATATTAGTAAGACTTACTGCTCCCTTTTTCCTTAACATAAAAATGTCAATAGATTTATCCAACTTTTTAAAGAAATATATATACCATAGAAGAGGTTTATGGATAGATACTTTTACTATGGAAAGATAACGGTGTGCCTTACTACCATGCATGTCTATGATATATATTACTATGTGATAATATTTATGCATGTGTATGATATATGTTGCTATGTGATAATCTTTATGTAAGAAATGCTCTTCAAACCTCCATGCTTAATTACAAAGTCTAGTTGTAAAGTTAATGTTAAATAAAACATTGGCATAAAGTGATATATCACCCCCACAAATTTTACTATGTACCACATGGTTTACATTGACATAAAGTTGACATACCACTCTAAATTTTATTATGTACCACATGGTTTACATTGACATAAAGTTGACATACCACTCTAAATTTTACTATGTACCACATGGCTTAATATTGTAGTAGTAAAAACCTTTATCATTTTTCATAAAAATAAAAAAATTAATAATAAAAAAATGTGATTAAAAGTGGAAAGTCAAAAATGCATGTGATGAGGAGCTAGAAGAGGAGATGTATTAACATGGAACAAAATTTTAATATAATTTTTTGTGAAACAATGTCTCAAATAAATAATAATTAATATAAAACTATTTATTATAAATATAGTAGATATAAAGATATTTGATTATGTATTTTTTTTAGTAAATTTACAAAAAAAGTTCTCATGGAAATGGCAACAAGAAATGCTAAAAATAGCATTGCTATAAATAGTAGTTCGGGTACCAGAGTTGGACATAGCAACAAGGAATAAAAAAATGAAAGTGTTAAAAATAACATTGCTATAAATAGCATTTCGGGATGGATTCCTATTTTAGTTAGTCCCTCAACTAAAATTGCGAAGTAAAATACTAATTTGTTCTTAGTCGCTGTTTGATTAATAATTAATTAATTCATATTGAGTTAATTAGTTGGAGAAAATCAAACATGAAGTTTATGTGAAGACATGCAATAGTTTCTCCATTGATTGGGGAATTTATCCCTTAGTTAAGGAGATGTGATTCAGGAGCATTCAGCTCAAGGAAAATCATTGTATTTTAGTAGACATAGGGGGGTCATGTGTTTTCAAGGAAGTTGGTTTCCTAAGAGTGAATTAAATGTAATTATTAATGTTTTGAGTGATTTTAATGAGAGAATCTAGAATAGGGAATTAATTGAATATTGTGAGGTATATTTGTAAATGTTCTCGAATGTAGGAGAACATGAGATAATTAGGATAGTTGAGAGATTGAAAATTGATTGTAAAACTCAGATTAGGAGTCAGTTCATGAATTTATGGATTAGAGAGGAGTTTTAGGAATGAAGAAGAGATTTAGGAATTTATGGATCTAATCCAGAATTGGTTTTAGAATCCCTTTATATAAATGTAAGCCAAAAAGGCAAAGACAGAGGGTTAGAAAGTTAGAAGCTAGATAGATAGGCGTGACAGGTTTGATTGTAAGCCTACGAGTAGAGTGTGCAATAGAGGCCACTGACATTGAAGATCATGCCAAAGAGAGTCTTTTATGTAAATATCTGGTTATTAATACAAACAACTCAATTCTAAGTTCGAGTGTGTATTTCGAGTGTTTAATGATGAGTGATGATTGAATTGGAATTCAGTATAAATATGTGTCAGGCAGAGTCGAGGTGAATACACAAAGGAGGAGAAGAGACAAAGGATCTTAATTGAACAATTGTAGAACCAAAGTAATGGTTGAATAGTTCGTGAGTGAAGAAATCACAGAGTTAAGCCAGGAGGAGTGAGTAGCGGAATAACGAGGATGAGAAACCTTTGAAGAAAACCCAAAACCCCAAAAGAACATTGAAGAAAGGTGGATTTAGAAAACCACAAGTGGATATCAGGTGGAAGAAAGGCCGTAAGTGGTAATTTCCCCATTGGCTCTGATTCCATACACCATTTGACACGTAGCACTTGGGAGGACAGAGGAAATTGCTTTATCGGGTTGTTTTCCTCCGTGGTTGTGTCTCAATCGAATTTTCTATCAACCATCGGATCCGCTAAGTGCAGATCTATGGTTGAAGATCATCGGGCGACTTTTGGATCGGGAAAGGAGATTGACTGTTGGATTGGAACCAAATCAATGGTTGTGATCTAACCACAAATCGAAGATCGCAAGGGCAAGAAACAATGGACAATAGAAATGTGATGTTGTGATGGGCTGATACGCCAATTTCCAATGAAGCGCTGATCAGAGGTATCGAGCATCGGTGATAGTGATGAGGAGATGAGCTGATAAGCGATAAGCGATTGCGATAAAGGGTAGACCCGAAGGAGTTATAGATGTGGGTGGAATTTATTTGAGATCTGGCCTTAGCTTTTGGTCGGGTTTCCACGCATTCCTATGTATTGTGATAAAGGGTTGTTGTTTGGGTTTTATTACAAAAGCATAGTTAACGCTTTCAATAGAAGCGATGTAGTGATGAAGGGAGCGGACCCGAGAAGGTTATAAGAATAATTATATAATATTGGAATCTAATATTACATTATCACATATCAGATGCGATAGAGAATGTGTTAACGAAACCTCACGGAGGAGCAATTAGCGATAGCGATAAAGGGACATCTCGAGAACTGTGCAAAGGCTAAGGAATAAGTGGAAATGGTATGTTATGCATGGGTTATGTGATTTCTATTATAAAAGAATTATAATAGAATTAAAGCGATATGAACGGTTGGTGGTTTAATTCATATATAACCAATGTTAAAGAGTGGGGAGAATTATACATGCGGGCATAAATTTAATGAAGGTTTAAAAGGGTGAATGAGTCCTGATATTAACCTTAATGAAGGTTATGAGGAGTTTTAAAGTTCTGATAGTAATGAAAGGATGGATTAAAGGTTAGACTTTGTTAGTCTATAAATCATTTTAGACAGTTAGATAAAGGGGCCTAAACCATTGATGGTTGAAGATTTGACTCCTTAGAGAGTTAAAATTCCTCGGACAAACAACTATATGACATATGCATACTGTGGGTAAAGCAGGGGTAACCCTATGTCAAGATGAGGATGAATTGTAATTTGAGTTGTAATTAGTTAGTTTAGTTAACTGAGTTAAGTCCAGTTAGATTAGTTTTAACAGTTTGTAGAACTAATTGTGAGTTTAGTTAGTTAATGCTTGCATGCATGTAACTGCTGCTCTCCAGATAACTGAATATTATCTCTTAAATAACTCATGCATGTCAGTTCAGTTAGAGACCCATTTGAGATCAGAGGATGGGACAATGTACTATCAGTTGGAGGATTTTTACTATATAGGAAACTCATCCATGTAGAAGGAATTATCTCCTTCAGGATTGCGCAGTTACTACTGAGCCAAGTGAGCAGTGTGAGGCGGGAATTCACAAAAGTGGAAGCACTGCACCCCAGGAAAATCTGCACAAGGAAATAGGAGGCTTGGAGGGCAGAGGAGAAGGTCTTTGAGAAGCCTTTGACTGTCTATGAGTAGCAGATGGATTGTACTAAGAGCTGGATAACTTCCAAGCTAAGGCTTTGTGGAATTCAGATTATTTTCCACTTGTATGATAATATAGAGATTGGGGTTTTAGGTTGAGGCTTTCCCCAAGATTATTCTTATGTGTTCATGTGTGTATGCTTTCTCTTCATCTGTTATATGTGTTCCATTTGATCTTGCTCATAATCGATTAAGCTTCCGCAAAGTTTGTTGTAGAAATAGATCTAGTATATTGCTTTAGTACATTGCATTATCAATTGATCTATAGGTGAAATTTCTACATGGTATCAGAGCAAAGGTGATCAAAGCAGAGATATACAAAGAAGGGAGAAATATGAAGTTTAGAGTTCCTGATTATAGAAATTGAGTTTCTTATCACATCTGAGTTTCATCAATGGCGGTCAACGGTTTGAGACTTGAGTATGCCCTTGATGGCAGCTCAAATTATATAGCCTGGAAGAATCACATGGAAGTGGTATTAGAGGATAACGGTTTGAAGGAATTCATTGATAAAGAAGTCCCCAAGCCCATAGCAACTAGTTCCCAAGAATTTGCGGAATGGAAGAAATGTGTGGCTAGAGCAAGGAAAATCCTCCTGGAGGGAGTTCGAGACCACATTGTCTCAAGCATCCATGGGAAGGAGACACCATTTTCGATGTGTAAAACATTGAAGGATCTATATCAGAATAACAACGATTAGAGGAATCTGGTGCTAAAAGACAAGATTCGAAAAATCAAGTGTGAAAATGGTGACACAATCTCTACATTCTTAAACAAGCTCACCACTTGTAGGGATGAGCTTGGAAGTGTAGGGATCACGACAGCCGATGATGACATGGTGAGTCTAGCTCTCCTCAGTCTTCCTAAGAGTTGGCATAGCTACCAAGACTTGGTAAACGGAAGAGAGAAATTGCCAGATTGGGAACGACTTTGGTCGGATCTGATGCAGGAGGAGATAAGAAGAAGCACCAGATATGGTTCTTCATCCAAGGAGGATGAAGAAAATTGCACCTTAGCGAGTAAGGCGAAGAAAGGGAAGGAGAAGGATTCTCATCCCAAATCTAGTTCTTTCCATGGTGGGAAGAATTTTGGCAAATTGAACGTGTGATGCTTTCATTGTCATGAGGTGGTCCATTTTGCTACAAATTGTCCATTGAAGAAATCCAAGAAGGGATACTTGGAAGGATCAGAAGGTGAGGCACTAGCCTCATAGTTCGAGTTGGATTTCACACTCATTGCATGCATGGTTTCATCCATGGTGGGGTGTTGTTGGTTTCTTGACAGTGGAGCTTCTTTCCACATGACCGGTGACAAGAGTTTGTTTAGTACCTTGGAGGAGAAAGATCTCTAGATACTCATAGTAATGGGTAATGATGAAAAATATAGTGTCTCAGGTGTAGGCACGATTGTTTTTAAAAGGGAGCGTGGAGCTCGCATTACCTTGACCGATGTCAAGTATGTACCAAGATTGAGGAAAAATTTGATGTCGATCGCAATGCTGGAAGACAAGGGATATGATGTAGTCTTCAGTAAGGGAAAGGTTTTCCTTAGACACATCACAACTAGACAGGTGAAGCAGATCGGTTCACGAGTCAAGAACCTGTATGTTCTTGGGGTTCAAGATGTATGCAAAGCCTTGAGGAGCAAGGCAACTATTAGAGACTTGGTAGTTGAGAGGGAGAGTACACTACCTCTCAACATGCAACGCTAGAAGAAGTCTCAGATAATTGTGGAGGAGCCACGATTGGTGATGCATCTTCAGGAGGTTGTAGAGCAGCCACAACTGGGGAAGCTGAGAGGAGACAAAGTGGAGGCATCCACTCATGCAGATACCTCCAGTAGGGGGAAATTTCGAGCCAAGTGGGCAGAGGGATCACATGCAACCATACCTCTAGGTGTGAGGCGGGGCGATGTGACGAGATAGTCTAATGAAGGCTGAAATAGGGGCAAGATCCTCGAGGTACCTGACCTCTTGGATTAGACCTTGCTACGAGTGCCTCGATGAGGGAGTAGTAGGACTGGCTGAGTGGGTAGAGACAGATGTAGATGGAGCAGTAGAGAGAGCTAAAGTGTAGGAGTCCCAAGACTTTGCAGAGCTAGCAAGTTGCAGCAATGCGAGAGGCACAAGAGTGTTGCACCCGTGTAGGATGGCACAGAGAGGTGTGAAATGGTGCGAGATGCATGGAGTGTTGCAGTAGCTCAGAGGTCAGAGAAGGAGCACTTGTAAGCGGCAGAGGGAGCTTCAACATTAGAGGATGTTTCTAGCCCAACAGAGAGGTCAGTTGGGAGATTTTTTGTTTCTAGAGTTACTGGAGCGATAACACTTGTGAGAAGTGTTGCATGTAGAACATTCCAAAGGTTTAGGATCGAGTTCGAGTTGGATGCCTTTCTTGTTGAGAGGAAGTGTTGAAAATGGCAACAATAAATGCTAAAAATAGGATTGCTATAAATAGCAGTACCAGTGTTGGACATAGCAACAAGGAATGAAAAAATGGAAGTGCTAAAATAACATTGCTATAAATAGGATTTTAGGATGGATTCCTATTTTAGTTATTCCTTGAACTAAAATTGAGAAGTAAAATTTGAATTTGTTCTTAGCAGCTGTTTGATTAATAATGACTTAATTCATCTTGAGTTAATTAGTTGGAGAAAATCAAACATGAAGTCTATGTGAAGACATGCAACAATTTCTCCATTGGTTGATGAATTTATCCCTTAGTTAAGGAGATGAGGATGAGTTGTAATTTGAGTTGTAACTAGTTATCTTAGTTAACTAAGTTAAGTCTAGTTAGATTAGTTGTAACAGTTTGTAGAATTAATTGTGAGTTCAGTTAGTTAATGCTTGCATGCATGTAACTGCTGCTCTCCAGATAATTGAATATTCTCTCATAAATAACTCATGCATGTCAGTTCAGTCAGAGACCTAGTTTAGATTAGAGAATGGGACAATGTGCTATCAATTGGAGGATTTTTCCTATATAGGAAACTCATCCATGCAAAAGGAATTATCTCCTTCAGGATTGCGCAGTTACTATTGAGCCAGGTGAGTAGTGTGAGGTGGGAATTCACACAAGTGGAAGCAATGGACCCCAGGAAAAACTACGCAAGGAAATAGGAGGCTTGGAGGGCAGAGGAGAAGGTTTGTGAGAAGCATTTGACTATCTATGAGCAACAGAGGGATTATACTGAGAGCTGGATAGCTTCCGAGCTAAGGTTTTGTGTAATCTGGACTATTTTCCACTTGTATGATAATACAGGGATTGGGGTTTTAGGCTGAGGCTTTCCCCAAGATTATTCTTCTGTGTTCATGTGTGTATGCTTTCTCTTCATCTGTTATATGTGTTCCATTTGATCTTGTTCATAATCGATTAAGCTTCTGCAAAGTTTGTTGTAGAAGTAGATCTAGTATATTGCTTTAGTACATTGCATTATTAGTTGATCTACAGGTAAAATTTCTACAGGAAACCCTAGTGCCTTTAGCAATCACCTTTTTCTTGAGAGATTTTCCACTACAGGACTATGACATTTGCCGAAAACCCCTCATCTTGTAGCTTTTGTTGCAGATCTAGTAAATAAGGGTCAACTTATTTTGTTGCAAGGCTCTTCCTCCTACATCCCCACTAAGGCCACTGCTCTAGATCTCTTGAACTTTTTGGTCTTTGTGAGACCATATTCAAAGGGTGCTTTCTATATACAAGTGAAATTCTTTGATTTAGTCTCTATGTTTTTTGCCAAAATTCAACATCTGATTGGAAACCCCTCCGTCTTTATGCAACTATTATATGAATGCAACTTCAAGAAGGGAATTCACTTAGAGATTGCAGCATAGATAAGGACATTTTAATATGCCTAGTTTTGAGATTAAACAGTAGAGCCAAATGTCAGGGTGCACCCTCTACTTCAAAGTCTAAATCCTTTAAGGATTCCCTTGAGCCATGCATCTCACATTTGACTCCCAAGGATCTCTCAAGGCTAGTCTTCATTGTGGATCGGGCGGAAGACACTCCAACTATAAAAGTGGATCATCCTTAATCCTTCGATTCTTTTATGGATTATTTATAGCATGTCATTATTTTTTTTTTAATGGGTTATGGCCATGGAATCTATGCTTCGGGAATGTGTGCATTAGACTTGGTCCCTAAATACAGATCTTCATTTTTTTTGAAAGGTTTCTTCGTGGTGTATTTCAAAGATCTTCGGGATTATCCAAGGGATTTTTATCAAGGAATTGGATTTTAGGTCCAATTTGGGCTTTACTATTAGCCATGGTTTCCTATTTTTAACCCTCTTTTTGTGCTATCTTTAGTCACTCCAGTTTGGGTAAGGCTCCGAAATATGCCCCTTCATCTGCTACATCTGAATATCCTAGTTGATGTGGGGAACTCTCTTAACCATTTCGTTAAGATAGACACATACAGGCTTGAGAGGGCTATTGTAACCTTTGCTTGCTTATGTGTTAAAATAGATCTTAGCAAACCATTACCAGACACAATCCTCCTCGTTCGAAAGGGAATTATTGTTTCACAACCAATGGACTATGAATACATGACTTTCTAATGTAGGATTTGTCAACAACCTGATCATATCCAAAATGTTTCCCCTCTTCTCAAGGAATCTCTCCCCCTCTGAATGCCAAAAATAAGATATGAGGATGGAAATATTCAAAATATCCAAAAGGATCCAAGAAAGCTTCAGTTCATAACCCAAATAACAAGTAGCAACAAAAAACATCTTCAGCTAAATCGAGTCTTTCATCCTCAATTTAGTCACATGCAGTGCCATCTCATCCCTCAAATGTAAGGGTCTATCCATCAAATGGAGATTCAAAAGACACAATCATGGTCTTAACTTCATCAATGAATGAACATAAATGTTTCCATGAATCAGATTTCATGGATAATGACAAGGAAGCAACTAACATTGCAGACCCCTTGGAATTGGATTTGACTTAAGAAGATGCAATCATTGTCTCCACTGTGTATGTTCCTTACAACTCCACATAATGGCTTTGATGTTCATAAGAAGAAAAAAAATTACCTTCGAAAAAATCCATGATACTTCTTGGGCCCAATTATCAGGATAGTAGTAATTGTATTAGCATTGTCAAATCTAGTTTATGTTGTCTTTTGAGTTTGGTTTTGGTTTTGTGTGCCAAGATGTGATTCAAACAATTCCTCATCTATGCAGACAATAATTGACATAAAAGAGTGATGGGAGTTACCAAAACTATAGCTAAATCCTTATATTCATTGTTGCAACCAACTTGAAAGAATATCTAACACAGATCTTAGCTCCTACTCCTTTCCTCAAACCTACACACTAGAAAGAGCACAACCTCCTACTTCTTTGCAATAACAAGATTAGTGCACAACAAAATCCAACATGCAATATATTATAGAATGACGCAATGGAAATATGGAATGGAATCAATATGCATTATATCAAAATGAGGCACATAAGAAATATAACTTCAAGACACAAGAAGCACCTCTCCTTCCACCTAACAGCATGATCTCGTTAGCCTACCACTATGACTATAATAATGACAACAGATATGAGATTCTCACTCAAAAACTAGCTTGACCCTTTTATGAAACAAGTATATATAGGCCTTTAGGCATCCCTAGGAGAATGATTATGGATGCTTAAGGGGAATAAAACTTAGTAAAATTCCATAATAATTCACTCCTAGCCAAGTCATAAAGATAATCCATCAATATGACCTCATAGGGAATGCACAATTTGAGAAAAATATTGGCAGATGCAGATTATAAAGGGCTAATTCGACACACACAACCCATATTATACATTGAGAACTAGGGGAGGTAGTAGATTATATGTGGAGAACCATTGTTTGTGCACAAAAATGCTCAGAAACAAAGGTACAAGCTATGTAGAGGGGTCAATAACATAAGGATGACTACAACTAACTCAAATGCAGGAAAATATGTAGATAACAAATGCCCCCTAATTCATGAGGTTAGAAAAGTAACTAGCAGCCAAAATGCATTACGATAAAACTCATATCTCAAAATGGGAGGAGGTAGACAAAACTGCAAAGTCGAATCAGAGGAACTCAAGTGTTGAAATCTCAACCCTGCTAATAACATCCTCGAGGCAGGCATACCCATGCTAGTTCATAAAGAGAAAGTGAACGTGGTTGCCAACTATATATTGCAGATCCATGACATGAAATGTTAGAACATGGCCACAAACAATACATAGTGGATCCATATGGTAAATCAAAATATCCTATACACCAACAAATGTAGTGTGGATATATTTCACAGTATACATCAGTAGGAATATGGACATACAAAGGAGATGCGCCCCATAATAGTCCTCAAAGTACATAAATGTTACATAACTCTAACATAGTCTCAGAAGGGTGCCATGTAAGAAGGAAATGTCCCTAACTCGGGGTCTTCTACATAGCCTTGATCATATGAAACTATAACATGTGAATATATGTGTTTATGTCAAGCATGGTAGAAACATCCTTATAACAACCAATGAGGTGTATCGTTAACAGATGCAAGGGGACCTACCAATGATGAAAATGTATCCCAAGGTATCTAGCAAAATCTAATAAGTGTGAATAAATGAGTTGAATTTTAACACTCATAGACTAGACTGATCAAGAGCCAATGATGTAAACCACTATTGATTGTGAGGAAACCTACCACTGAGGTCTACAAGATCCAAGGTACTACTAGCTCCTAGATTAAGCTCCTAGATAATGAGTTGAAGTTGATAGGAAAAGATCCATCGAAGGAGGTCCTTAATGTATCCCCCATCAATTGAAACAAAATGGATGAAGTCAAGAAATAATGAAGTGCAATTGACACACGGATGGTTGAAACAAAAAGGTCAATGAGGACTATAAATGGTTGACTCAAGCTAAAACTTCCCTTGAATACATCATGACATAACACAAAAAGTGACTCGACAACAGTGACTAATGAGAACCACGTGATATTGCTCAATAACATAGGATTCATTGAAGCACGCTCTATAGTGACTAGAAGAGTAACCATCCAAAGAATTGAACAAACCTATATTATGTATGGTATGACTCCTAGGCAAGTTAAATCTGAATTAGGAGATAATGACTCAAACAAGTGGCATGTTCAAGGGCGATGGGACTGACATTGTCATTTTCAATAATAACACAAGTAAATGATTCCCCTTCCCTTTTCTCTTTTTAGTCTCCTTCATACTTTAACAAACATGAAAGAGAAGACAAGTACACTCGATAATATATTTTTTCACTCAATTTTAACGAGCTCAAAAAAGAGATAAAAGAATACTTGGTGTATTTGAAGGTTTAATGAGCATACCAAGGACACAAAGGAAGCTTGTGTTGGAGGAATGAGTGTTATAAAGGGTAGAAACTAGTTTCGAGCTAACAGAACAATCCTAAGCATAAGGAGGCAAAGAGTTTGGAAAATAAGACCACTCATTGCAATGGCCCCTGTAGAAAAGGCAAGGACACAAAGTGAAAGAAAGCAATAGGCCAAGCAAAGGATGACAATGGTGGCAAAGATACACAATCACAGTCTTAGCTTCGTTAATGAGTGAGCACAAATGTTCCCATGAATGATATATCACAGACAATGATAAGGAAGCACCTAACATTGCAGATCCCCTAGGATTGGAATTGACTCAAGGAAATCATTATCTCCTCTACTTATGTTCCTGAAAACTCCTCAGATTGGCTTGATGTTCATAAGAAAAAAGTAAAAAAGTACCTTCAAAAAATCCCATCATAGTTCTTGGGCCCAATTATCAGGACAGTAATAACCTTATTGGCATTATCAAATCTAGTTTATCTTGTCTTTTGAGTTTGGTTTTCATTGGATTCCCTTGAGACTGAACAATCCAAATTCCTCAGTTTCCATGTAAGCTCACGTTAACTTGTCTTTGGATTTGATTTGGTTTATTTTCCCCTGGGGCTTACCGAGCCAAAATTCTCAATTTGCATGTAATTAATTGATCATAAGGTAATACATTTTTAACACACACACACATATGGTTGTAAAATATAATTATTGCAACATAAATATAGTTGGTAAGTGTTGTAGTTGAAAACTCATAACTACAAGGAGATGTTGCTTTATGATCCTTGCTCAAGTACCACCAAACAAACAAGTGTGTGTCAATATGTGATTCAAACAATTCCTTTGTTATGAAGATACTAATTGACAAAGAAGAGTGATGGGAGTTACGGGACTTAGCACTAAACCCTTGTATATGTTGTTGCAACTACATTGAAAGAAGATCTAACATACAACTTAGCTCCTACTCCTTTCCTAAAACATGCACACAAGAAAGAGCACAACCTCCTGCTTCCCTGCAATGACAAGATTAGTGCACAACAAAATCCAACATGCAATATATCATAGAAATATACAATGGAAATATGGAAGGGAATCACTATGCATTATATCAAATTGAAGTACATAAGCAATATAAATTCAAGATACAAGAATCACCTCCTAGTACACCTAGTAGCATGATCTCCTTAGCCTCCCACTATGACTATAATAATGAAAGCATATATGATATTCTCACTAAAAAACTTGCTTAACCCTTTTATGAGACAAGTATATATAGGCCTTTAGGCATCCCTAGGAGAATGATTATGGATGCTTAAGGGGAATAAAACTTAGTAAAACTTCCATAATAATTCGCCCCTAGCTAAGTCATAAAGGTAATCCATTGAAATTCTAGAAAAATATTGACATACGTAGGTTATAAAGGGTTAATCTGACACTCACAACCTAAATTATACACTGAGAACCAAGGGAGTTAGTATATTGCATGTGGAAAACCAACATTTGTGCACAAAAATGCTCACAAACAAGGGCACAAGCTATGCAAAAGGGTCAAGAGCATAAGGATGATTGCATCTAACTCAAATGTGGGAAAACAGGTTTATAAGATATGTAATTTTTTGGATTTTTTTCCATATATTATGTACTAAAAAGTGTTCACATCACACACCAAACCAAAAAGAGATAAAAACATCACATAGACTCTTATGTACATGCGCAACTCAATCTAATAGGTCATGTCAAGGCATGCCCACTACTAGGCACAAGCCAAGGATTTTCATTCGTGAACTCATGGAGGATTGGAGATACCATATGACACACCATTGTGGGACCATGTTGTAGAAAGTTGAACTGCCCAGTTCTTAAAGGTTGATGATACTAGGAAAAACCTAGAACCATAGTGTAATCAAGATTGATGCAAGGACATACAAGGTGAATGGTCTCATGAATTAGTGCAGCTCCTTGACAAGGATTATCAAGGCATAAAGGGGATAAAAGGAACTCATTGACAGGTACATATGAGTGGGACAATTCATTGGAAAGTTCAACATTAGAAGCCCAAGACTCGACTCGGTCCAAGGGCAGCACATCCAAGGATGGCCGAGAAAATCCCCCCTGGGTCGATTAAGCTTTTCCAAGACCAAGAGAATAGAGGCCTAAAGTGGAATAATCTCTCTAGTATTATCAATAGGTGAATCCATGACCTCCAAGATGACTCATCGAGAAGAAGACTCATCGTCAAGGGAGTCATGTGGAAGAGGCAAAGTGATGACCTGTGTGGGAAAAGGAGTCTAATTATATTCCATATTAGGATGGAGTTTCACACCAACGTTAGGAGGTACTGATGGGACTATGAAAGAGGTAATATCTTCTGCTAAAGGTGGCACATGTTCACCACTTTGATCAACTTCCAAAGGAGAAAAGCACCACCCGAGGGTTAGGATACCTATGGGATCCATAGATGTTGAAAGTTACCATGTGCATAGAGGAAATATAAGAAGAAGGAATACATCAACATAAGGAGTCTTGCCCCCAAGCTCGATGACAAAATTTGGTAGAACGCTCTTGTAGGTTTTAACCCTGTACAAAAATTACTTGCAAATGAAATCTTAAAAAAAAATAAAAATATATAATGGTGAAAACATAAAAATATACACAGATATTTTCTCCCGGAACCCAAAACCGGGAAAACCATATTTATTTTCCATTCTCTTCCTTTCAATATTATAATACATTATATACATGTTGAAAAATTTATAAACCCCAATCCAATAATCTTGGATTAGAACATAACCGTAGTTCCCTTGACCAGATCTACAAAATACCATGGGCAAAACCATCATGCCTAAAAAATTGCACAAAACCATGGATGGGTCTGCATAAAAAAAAATATTGGGGTGTAGCCTAGGACCTCGTTCAAGGGGGCTACCACCCCCTTGTAAACCCCCTGGAAAGGATGACTGCCACCCCTGCTGCACTTGGTGCAATGTAATAGTTCCTGAGACTAGTCATGAAAAGAATAACACATAGCCAACTTCTCCCACTCGTTTTATTTCCACACAGGGAGCCACAAAGAGTGCATAGTTATTAGTCTAGGGTAGCAATGCCCATTGTTTCACACCAATAAAATTTCTCAGTGCTCATAGACTTTGTCAATACATCTGCAACATTCTTCAAAGTGTCCACCTTTACCAACAACACCTTTTTGTCTTCAACCATTTCATTCACAAAGTGATATTGAACATCAATATGCTTTGTCTTCAAATGATAAGTAGGGTTCTTTACCAAGAAAATTGCACTTTAGCTGTCACAATCTATCCTCATAGATCATTGTACCAACCCCATACTTGAACACAATTTCTGCAACCAAATTGCTTCCTTGCTTGCATGAGTAGTTGCCATGTATTCAACCTCTATAGTTGGAAGTGCCACTCAAAACTATCTCTTGCTCATCTAGTTGACTTCTCCTCCAAATAGGTTAAACACATACCCACTTGTAGATATTCTCTGATCTAGATCTCCAACCCAGTCTATATCAACAAAGCCACACATTTCCAACATTCTAACCAATCCTGGTAATCCTTGGTAGCAAAAACCATAATCACTAGTGCCATGCAAATACCTGGATACCCGCTTCAATGTTATCCAATGCTTCTTCCCTAGTTTTCACATAAACCTACTCAATATTTCCACTGCATGTGCAATGTATGGTTTGGTACAAACCATTCCATATATCAAGCAACTAACTACACTCGAATATGGAACACGAGACATGTCCTCTTCTTCTTCCCGTGTCTTAGGAAATTGTTCAACAAATAACTTTACACCTACATTAATAGGAACCTTCACCAATTTGTTATCCTACATATTAAACCTCTATAATATTGTCTTGACATACTTCCTCTGGTTTAACCAAATATTCCTCTTTGCTCGATCTCATTTAATTTCTATGCCCAAAATATAGTTTCCAGCACCAAGATCTTGCATGTTAAATTTAAAGGACACATGGGTCTTGATATTCTGGATAATTTATTTGTCATTTACAATCAACAACATAACATCAACATATAAGACCAAATAAAGACTACAATAACCAATTAATTTATAATACACATAGTTATATGCTTTGTTGGTTGTGAAGCCAGGTCCCTATATATACGTATCAAGTTTTTGATACCACATCCTTGGTGATTGCTTTAACCCATACAAAGATTTTTTCAACCTACATATTGGTTCTTTCTTAACCTTCACCGCAAAGCCTTGTGGATGCTTCATGTAGATCTCTTCTTCTAGATCCCTATGAAGAAATTTTGTATTCACATCCATCTAAGAAACAACAACACATAAAAGCAATATAATAGAAGCTAACTTGACAACAAGATAAAAAAATATATCACCAAAATCAATTCCTAACACTTGGGAATAACCTTTCGCTACTAACCAAGTTTGTGTTTATCCACTTCACCTTTTTCATTCATCTTCTTCTTAAACACTCATTTGTTGCCAATGGGCTTCATTCCAGCTGACAACTCCACGAGATCCAAAGCCTCATTTTTTCTAAAGTTGTAATTTCTTCAACCATGACCTTCTTCCAAAGTTTTTCATCCTCTGAATCCACTGCCTCTTTGACAATTTAGGGATCATCATCAATAATAGATAAAGTAAAATTTGAACAAAAAGTAGATGGACTATACCTCGTTGGATGTCTTCTCTCTCGAACTGATCTCCTTAAAAGTGGAGTGTGTGGTTCTTCCTCTTATGTTTCTTGTTCTTTTTTAGAGTTTAATTCTTCCTCCTTTAGTTCAAACTCTCTATTCTCTAGTTCATTTTCCTTTGGTAGGACTTCATGTTTAATAACATCTTTCACTTCTCTAAACACCAAATCTTGACTGTAGAAAACCTTCCTTGTTTATGGGTTCAACATGAAGGTGATATGTTAAACAATTAAAATGCAATATCCACTGCCTTTGCCCAAAATTTCTGCCCTAATTAGTGCCACTGAGCATGGTTCCTATCATTTCCATCAATATCTCATTCATTCTTTTTGCAACTCTAGTTGTTGAGGCGTGTCTGTGGTATTCTTTTATCGTGCTATACTACACTTCTTACAAAACTCTTTGCATTCCTTCTTGCAAAACTCTCCACCATTATTTTTCCTCAACACCTTAATCTTCTTCTCTTTTTGATTTTCCACTAGAGCCTTAAATTTTTTAAACCTATCAAAGGATTTAGATTTCTTTGTGAGGAAATATATCCATGTATTCCTCAAGAAGTCATCTATAAATGAGACATAGTACACATAATTACCCAATGATGGAACCAACATAGATCCAAACAAATCACTATGCAAGCTCTAAATTCCCTTTTTTCCTCTTAGCATTAGAAGAAAAACTTACCCTATTATACTTCCCATATACACAATGTTCACATAAATCGAAATCCAAAGAGCAATTAGACATACCTTCTACCATACAAATACCATGTAGTATTTGAAGGCCTCCTCTCCAGTGTGTCCATATCTTTGATGCCAAAACACAATCTTTTTGCCAAAGGCTACAAGATTTTCTACTCCACTTTCAAGAACCATAAACCTATTGCACTCATCAATAATAGTGCTTCCCAGCAACTTGTACAGAGTGTTGGTATGAACTCCCCTCATCAATACTAGTGCTCTTGAAACCATATTGTAGGTATCCTTCTCAAACACCATTTTTAGACCTTCATCATCCATATTTCTTACAAAAATTATATTTTTGGCTAATTCAAGAATGTGCAGAACACTAGGAAGTGTTCTAATCCTTCCACCTTGAATATTCAGCTTGAATTTTCCACATCTTATGATTAGGGAAGAAATTGAAGAGTAGATGATCGTACATGCTCATCATATTGATTTGATTTACTGTCGGTTTGGCACCTTATATGAGGTCATTCCCAATGCTCCTTGGCCTTCTACATATCTGCAACGACCCACGTCAGGACCACACTCTAATGGTGTTATTGGTTTCATTTTCTCCAATACTACGAGCCATCTCTATACTCAACTAGGGCAAATGATTGTCACTTCTCACACCCCGACAAGTGCATCTGGTTCTCAACAAGCACCCTCTTCTCTAAACAATCCATTGAGGTTCTTACAGTGAAGTCCACATCACCTAAGAATATTCAAGAACCTGGTGGTAAAAATAATAATAAAAATAAACGTGTTTATTAGTTGGTAAAAGGGATCGAGTGAAATAGTCTCTAAGAACTTCATCAAGAAGCCTAATTCGTACTAATCGATTGAATTTGTGTCACTCATGAATATGGTCAAACATATGATAGCATTATCTTGTTTGAAATTCGATAAAAGGTCAGCCCTAAGATCCTGCCTAGTTGGTAACTGAAAGTAGTTCAAGTAAGTATGAGCCAAGGAAGAAAAGTCACTAGGATGCGTAATCAATTTTGATATACCATTTTACAACATCCCTTGTTAGGGTTCTTTGAAAGAGTCTCAATGTCACATAATCATCCACCAGAGAGTCAGATGAACACCATAAATTATAGGTGGTTATATGTGTGGAAGGATTCTATCTTAACTTCCCTTGAAACTTAGGAATATCGAAAGGTAACTTGGCTGGTATAGGTGGCCATCAAAGGGTCATAACAGATGGGGTCATTTGACAACTTATCCAAGTCTGGTAAATCAAGAGATGTCAGTAAATGAATATGTTCCTAACCAAATGGATCATAAAGGAAAAAAACCCTAACGTACCATATGGTCCCCCCATAACATAGTTAAAGGCCAATGTTATAGTTCATCCTAGTATAGTAATGTCTTGGGGAAATATATGAGGTGTAAGGATTAGGACCCCTAGGGTAATTGCCCCTATAGAAAATAGGACAACTAAAAGTTTAGCTACCAACAAGATTATACCCAACATTAGAGGAAAAATCCCCATGTGCAGAATCATTTTCGTAAGGATTGAAACTCGTAGCCATAGAGGTACTAATGGGATAAGTGTCCCCACATATATTATCCACCCCAAAGGAGAAGGAACTTCTAGAGTAAGGCATCCCTCCAAACATAGAACTAGACCAAGGTTGATAATTACTGACAAAAATAAAGTTTCCCCCAGTCTAGCTAGAGGCAATAAATGACCCCCCACAACGTGTTCCCAGGAGTAAATATGCTCATGCTAAGTGTATGAAGCATAGGTTGAGATGAACTAGGAGTGAGTATCCCAGCTCCTGCAGATTGATTTGAGTCCCCCCCCCCCACTCCAAACATAGATCTAGAGGAAGGTGTAGACAAAGATAAAGTTGGAAAAATTGATGGGGTCATAGATATATCTAGTGGAATTCCTCGAGAATATGGGAGAGGTGTAGGAGGTATGGATCCTGCCACACTGAGTAGTGGTAAAGATTACACTACAAAAAATATTGTCAATGTAGAGGGTAAAGAGATACCCATATCCCCCCACAGTAAAATTAATACTTTCACTCTCCATGTGGTAATACAAGTATGAAAAGGCTTCACTACCGTCATGATTCAACTGCACTAAAGTCGGGCAAAGAGGGTTAGTCAAAGGTGGGTTAACTTGTGGCATAAGACTTTTGTCGATTGCCTCAATAGTTATAATATCTTCCTTCCTAGGACCAATATTATCCCCCCCAAACTAAGCATGGTTTAAGTTTTTCGTTACCAGAGTTAACCTATGTCTAGGAGGTGGCATGCCTTCCTGTTTAGGAGAAAGGCCTAACAATTTATGAGAACATCAGTTATTTTGTTTAGCCACCATGAATATATGTTTATTATTGAATTAAGACAATTAAGACACCCATATGACCAACATATGGATTTGATCAAACAACACTCTCTAAAAGAGACCTCTAAGATAAGCACACACACAAAATAGACAGATAGAGAAGGGACCTTGTCGTTGTCAGAGCATGGTTAATGAGGGATCAGGTAGATACTGAATATATGGTTGGGACAATTACATTGGTGACCTACATAACGATCATTTTAGACCCGGCACAAGTACACTCACAAAAAGTGGAACACCCCCCGAGAGGATTGAGTGAGTTTGACGAATGTTTACCCAAGGTACATGGAGAATGACCCCCTCATCATCACAGATGTAAGCTTCTTAGGAAAGGCCACCTAGGCTACCAACTACAACACATGCCCTTGGGGAACAATATTAAGTCAAATTCACATGCAAGGGTAGGGAAACAAATAATGTAACTCCCCTTAAATATTCCTCAAATTGAGGTGTACTCCTCCCAGATGATCCCCAAGTGCTACAACAAAATATGTTAATAACACCATTTGTAATACATGTAAACCATGCCTCTAAGACAAATGAAGTGGGTCATGTCACCCCACTAGATTTAATGCGACCTCATGTATGACCTCTCAATAGAAAGGCTTCTCAAGAAACATGCAATAACAAGTGGATTTTCCCTCCCTAACACAAGATTCTAAGTTTGTTTTTATGGTCTTGGAGTAGTTTACCTCACTCTCCTATTCCAAGCCTGTAGCCTAAGCTAATCTTGATATGCCACTGGTGAAAAAGAAAAAGTATCAAACATATTTGATTAAGTGTTAATTTTAAGGGTTGTTGTTTACTTAATAGGGTAGTAGCATGCAACTCAGGTGATGTGAATAGACTCAAGACCCAAAGTATAATGCACATTATATTGAAATGCAAAATTCTCTTTTTCATTTGATGCTGATCCAGGTGGATATTGGTGGCCACCTGCCAAGTCCACCTGGACCCCCACCATTGTCTTTCTCAGCATTTTCAGTTTCCTTAATTGTAGCACAACTTACTATTTTTAGCAGTTTTTCGGGTCCTGAACTTCCGAGCCGTTTTGAGGCCCTAAACGACGTTTTTTGGGGATCCAAGGGCAACACGGTCCATGGAACATGGACTGGTGTTGCCGTTCCAACAATGATAGTGCTCGAATAGATCTTTCTAATGAGCTATTGTATGCGTCAAACGGAGATCATATGCTAAAGTTACGACCCCGGGAAGTGGATGTACCAACTTACCCCCAAATGGGGCCCACAGTTTGGCGTTTCATCTCATAGGGTTAGGTTTTGGAATGTGAAGGGTTTTTCATTGTTTCTCAACAATAAATAGGCCTTCGAGCCTCATTGTAAGACAGTTCAGAGGCATGTAGCCACACATCTCTTC
>APFE031629369.1:175818-205145 GCA_000404065.3 Pinus taeda
TCACAGAATCCTTTGATCGAAGGTCAATGATGCAACCTGTCGTCAAAGGCGAGAAACCTGCCATTGAGGCATGCAGATTCCAAGGTACTGACGATTTCTAGATCATCTTTGTAGATAATGAGTTGGAGTCGATAGAAAGCGATCCATCATAGGCAAGCCCATAACACAAAATCATAGATCAAGTCTAAAGAAATATATTTGGCAAGAACTAACTCAGGGATGGTCAATGATGGATGACAAATACTTTGCAGGTGAATGGTTTATTTTCACAGACCTCTTGAACACATAACGACACTGCATATGGCTTGGTGACATTTGACCCAAAGTTAATACCCGGAAACCGGCTGAAGACTTTCAATGTGGCTTGATTAACTGTTAGGTAAAGGATTTCCTAACCCAGGTGGATAAAAGTGTCATGTTCAAGAGTGATGGAACGTTTTTCAAACACAAAGTATGACAAACAGGTTCATTCTTCTCTCTTTTCCCCCACCATTTATGGCAAGTACCTCTTTATTTTTGACAAGCTTGAGGAGGATAACATTTGCTTGATTATAAGCTCATCCTTCAGATGAGTCCAACTTAGTTTAGATTCGAACCCTAAGAAGGAGTGGTCCGTTCCTGTTTTTAATTGAACAGGTCCTTTACTATGAAATTTTAACGAGTCCATTATAGGAGAAACTCGACGTTTTTCAATTTTAGGGAGTCAGAAGAAAAACTTAAGAAAACTCCATAGTTGTCCTTTTTCGTGAATTTGTGTCTCCCAAGCCCGAAAAAGTATAAAATAATACTTGAGAGAACCGTTTGATCATTACGATCAAGGAGTACTTTTCATAATTAGTGCCTTCAATCTGAAAAAGTAAAAAAGCGATCGAAAACACGTCATTTTATTACCAATATCGAACTTGAAACGACAAAAGTCCAGCAATCTTTTCATGTTTATACAGTCAAAAAAGAGCTGCAAAAGGACCGTATTTTTAATTCCGTTTTAACGAGTCTAAAAAGAAAAACTCAGCAATCTTTTCATATTTTACAAGTCAGAAAAGAGCTTAAAGAGGACTTCTATGTGTTTTTCGTTGAAAATGACCAATTTCACCTGAATACCCAATATTCTGCACAAAAACTGCAAACATTACTCATATCTATTTTAAAATAATAAAAATGCACTAAAATGACCTTTTCAAAGTAAAAAATAAATAAATTTAATTTATTTATTCAAAAAATCTTATAAAAGGGGCTTTTACAAGTTCATTTTTACCGTTTGCCTTTGGAGTAAAAAGTAAGAGCTTTTGGTATAAAACTTCCTGTGGAGATTGCGAAAAATCCGATCGCTGGAATCGAGAACTGTCTTCTCCAGGTAATCCACATTGTCCCTGACTTGCAATTCATCTGTTTGAAATTTTGTTTTAGGGTTTAGAAATCTATTTTTAGAGGAGAATTAGGGCAAAAAATCGCCCGCGGTAGTTGCGCAGGGGCGCCATGTGCCCCTGCACACCCCGATTTTTCTGTGCACATAGAAAAGTCGAGGTGCCACACCTAGCCTTAAGGAGAAGTGCGCACCTATACACTGTCTCTAAAGGGATGGGTGCGAACCCCACAGAATGCGGATTTTGAACCCTAGTTTCTCCAATTTTGCCCCATAGAATTTTGAAATGAAAGTTCTAATCCACCTATTTCGCAATGTAGGTACACAAGATGCTTGTTTGGTGGGAAAGAGAGCACGAGAACATGAATCAAGCTGCATTACTCCATCCGCCTTCATTACAGGCATTGAGAGCATGCGAGCTTTTCAAATTTTGGACCATACCTGGCATGAGGGCACAGGTAGACTTTTTACAATGGCTGGTGAACAGGTGGAGCATACAGGACCAGTGCTTCATTATTGGTGGCAACCAGCTTGAAATCGAGCAGGATGACATATACTTTTTGACTGGCTTGCCCAAGAGAGGCGCGAAGTTATCTCTGTTCAGATCTAGGCTAGGTGGCCAATCTGTCGCTAGTCTCCGACTAGAGTTCTGTAATAACCAGAATCTGGAAAAACGGATAGATGTGAAAACCATCCCTTGCCCTAAACTGAAGGTGATTGCTTTTACTGTTACCAGACTCTGCGGGAGCGCAACATTGCATCTAGCTACAGGTTACCAGATGCGCATGGCAGTGGACTGCTTCCAAGGCACCATCTTCAACTGGTACGATGCTGTATTGGCCAATGTGAAGGGCCAATTGACTAGGGCGAAGAATGGGCAGCTAAAGAACTTTGGTTATAGTTATTTAGTTGTCAGCTTTGCCCTAGAGAGGGTACCGATGCTGGTTCCAGAGCAACTCACTGTTGAGGCTAGACTTCCTCGAGATCCTCCGGTTATGCGATGGGTTGCAGTTATGGCCCGCCATCCTGAGGAGGGTACCGAAGTTGTTCGATTCACACCAGAGTATTTCCGTTGGTTAGAGAACCAACTCTTCATTATTCAGGATTTTCCATACGCTGGGATGGATTATCGTGGCAATCCCGACATGGCTCCAGGAGAGCAATGGGATGATAGAGGTAAAATTGTTTTCAACATTTTAATTTTATATGTATTTTTTTTTTTTTTTTTTAAATCGTCCCAAAACTAATAGTAGAAGTTTTAAATGCAGATGTGGGTCCACGGCGACCAACTGCTCTCCAACTCTATGATCAGAGACAACCAGCTGCCGCAGCACCGGCCCCATGGGACCAGTCAGTAGAGACCTTGGCCGAGTTGGAGAGCCATCTAGAGCGCTTGACCGCAGATATCCCAGAGACCAACATAGATGACATTCCTCTTCGGCTTCAGCGCTATGTGATTGGGGTCCCAGGACCTTTTAGGAGGTTCCTTTGTAGGGTGGCCTGAGCAGCGGTGTCTTATCAGGATCATCACTAGTGATAGGATGATTGCCTTGTAGACTCATTTTTGGACTTTTGATACTATCCTTTTTGCCGATCATAAGGTGTTTTTCAACCTATGATCAAGGACGATGTATATTTTGACACACTCTTATGCTATGCTATACTATTATTATAGTTATCTTGCAAAACATGCTTATGAGATGTTTTTAAATTTACTATTTGATTTAATGCAAATGTCTATTTAACATTCGAGAAGCAACTGCATTTGCTAAAGTATTTAAATATCTTGGAATGTGTTTATATTCTATGTAATCAAATTCTCATTCCAAGAGACAGACTCTCAAAAATAATCGTAATAATATTGGATTTCTAATGGCATAAACTCGATTAAGTTGTAATACAACGAATTCCAAATCTAAATTAACAATCAAACTTAGAATTCCAAATGAGATGGATTCAGATAATAATTCAATCACTGCACTGTATTCTGCAATGTTGTTCGTTGTTTGACCGAGGCTTAACCCATGCATAGATACTAACTTGTCAAAGGGTGAATAGATAACCTAGGCTGCGGAAGAGATGTTCCGTGTACTACGACAAGCGCCATCAGCGAAATCGATGTATGTTTGGAGAGGCGTCGACATCTGCAATATCAAGAGTAAAATCAAGATAAGCAGGACTAATAATGAAAAACACTCTCTAAAGTAAAGCATGCATATTTAATCTAAGAACACACCAAACTTAGAAAGAAACTAATCTAAGAAATCTCCACACTAATCTTTTAAGCATAATATCGCTTTAGATAAAGCCCATTTACCTAAAGAGACGCTGTCAAAATCTTCTAGCTCATAGGCCCCTTTTGCCAGCTTTCGTGTGACAATATATAGACCATGCCACATGGGTACAAATTTTCCAGCCCCTAGCTTATCGTTTGCTTGATCGTAAAGTAAGACTAGGTCTCCTTCCGAAAAATTGTGGGGTGTAACATTCCGATCATACTGAGCTTTGATCCTTTTGGCATGAGTTTCGACAACTAATGCAGCATTACGTCAATTCTCATCTAATTGAGCTAAGTATAATAAACATTTTTCCTCTTCAGAAGTGGCTGGCAATAATTGCACGACAATTTGTAATGATGGGATTTCACATTCAATGGGAAATACTGCCTCTAAACTGTAAACTAGTTGAAAGGGAGTAAAATCTGTTGATGTTTTGACTGAGGTTCGGTATGCCCAAAGAACTGAAAATAACATGTTGTGCCAATTCGACCGATGAATCCCAATGATTCTTCAGATCATGGTGACTAGAACTTTGTTGACTGCTTCAACCAGACCATTTGCCTGTGGCTAATATGGAGTGGGACTATCGTGACGCAGGCCAAGCTGATCTGTAAGTTCGGTCATCATGATGTTTCGAAAATGACTCCTATGGTCAGTGATAATCACTTGGGGAACACCAAACTTGTTAATTATATGGTTGAAAACAAAAATCGCAACAGTTTTGTTGTCTGTCGAAAATGTAGGCATCGCCTCGACCCACTTGGTGAAATAATCTACCACAAGGACGATATACGCATGCTGCCCGATAGAGTGAGGGTTACATGTAATGAAATCGATACCCCATTTTGTGAATGGACCAATGACAATGATAGGGTGGAGAGGAGCAGGAGGAGCGTGCATCTTACGATAAAATTTTTGGCAATTGTGGCATTTTTGGACGACAATAATACAATCTTTGAATAACGACGACCAAAAATAGCCAGCGCGCAAAATCTTTTGAGCTGTGGCATACCCAGACATATGACTGCCACACGCTCCAGAGTGGCAGTCATTAAGAACCTTCTCAGCCTCATTATGAGTAAGGTCTGTTTTTGACTAACACTGGGAGTTAGAGTCTGACTAAGATAATAGATCACATGTTCACTTTCGAATTCATCCTGTTAAACTAAAACCATCCCAATGGTGGAATGGGAAGCGACGAGGTACAAGAAGTAATCTTGGTTGTAGTTGGGAGGATGCAATAACAACGCATGGGTCAACGTATGTTTAAGTGCATCAAAAGATTTGCCAGCTATCTCATCCCAAAAGAATGGAGTGTTCTGTTTCAACAACTGGGTGAAACCTTTTGTAATCTCGGCATAGTTAGGAATGAAACGACGTAAAAAGTTTGCTTTTCCTTGCAAACTCTGGAGTAGGCGAAGTGTCGAAGGAGGTGGTAACTTGACGATGGCTTCGACCTTCAAAGGATTGACATGAATGCCGGCTTTGGATACAACAAATCCTAGTAACCGACCTGTTTCTATACTGAAAACACACTTGTGCGGGTTCAACCTAATCCGATAATGCCTACATCTCATGAAAATTGCTCGTAAGTGAGTGAGATGATGGGCTCGTCATAATGAATGAGCTGGTAAATCATCGATATAAGGCTGCACAATGTGCTTGATGTCATGAAACGCATAAGACATTGCCCTTTGAAAAGTTTCCCTGACGTTCTTCAATCCAAAAGGTAACTTGCAATAAGAAAATGTCCCCCATGGACAGATGGATGTCGTTTTTGGTTGATTGGTAGGTAGAATGTTAATCTGATTGTAACAGAAAAAACCATCCATAAAGGAGAAAATTTCACTACCAGCACAATCATTGATAATTTGATCGATATATGGTGTGGGAAAATTGTCCTTGGGACAAGCATGATTAATATCCCTATAGTCGATGCATATTCTTATCGTCCCTTGTTTTTTAGTAACTGGAAAAATATTCGATACCTAATCCGTCAAAGGAATTGGATAAATGAAACCTGCTTTAAGTAATTTCTCAACTTCTGTTTTGATGGCATCAACTTTTCGTGGGTGTATCTGACACAACCGTTGCCGGACGAGTTTAGCATCCGGGTAGGTTTTGAGCTCATGAACAACGATTGAAGGATCAATTCCTGGCATTTCTTCATAGAACCAGGCAAACACGTCGTGGAATTCTTGAAATAGGGCTTTATATGTGTTGACTTCAGTGTCCGTAAAAGAAGCACCTATGTGAATGTTTTCAACAATCCCAGGTTTGATTGAAATTTCGATAGGAACCGTTCGAGAAATATTGGCTAAATTTTGTTCAGAATCAGGATGTTTCAATGGATTCTGCGGTTCTTTGACATATTCAGCGGTAAAAATGGATGAAAAATCATTTTCAAAATGATCAATCTCAGGTAAAAACGAAGACCGATGATGAAGATCTTCCCATGGTAATGCATCAACAGATAACAGTTCCCGAATTTGTTCATTAGTGTGAACGGTTTCTGAAAAGGTTGTTGAATCTGAGGTTGAGATTGAAAGTGATTTTCCATTGATCTCATTCACTAGATCAAGGTTGGTTGAATTTGAGTTGGAAAATGACTGTACTGCCTGATAAGCAATTTCAAAGGGACTCAAAGGCATGGCATCGCCAAGAGAGTCCACCTCGGAATCGAAAGGAACGATCCAAGGATCGTCAAGAACTATGGATTCTGATGAAATCATATGAATGGTTGTGAAAGGAGATGATACATTGGGAGGAGGAAATGAAAAAGTTCCGAGTAAACCTGAATCTTTAACTAATCCTACTCCAACATCCTTATAAGGGATAGCGGTTTTGCCAACATGCTGAATACTCTCAGCAGAGGATGGGTCAGACTAAAAGTAAGTTAACTGATCTATTGTAATGATCTTTCCATTATGTGGGAATTTAATAAGCTAAAAGACCGATGAAACAACAAAAGTCATGGCATAAGACTAGCTACGACCCAAAAGAAGGTTGTAATCTAGAGGGGCATCAACCACCTCCACATCTAGATTAACAGTTTTTCCTTCAACCCCTATCGGTAAGTCCTGTAAAATGCCATAAGGATGGAACCCTCGGCCATCAAAGACCTTTAGAATCGTCGGGGATTGATTAAGTGTAGGAGAACCAAGGGTTTTCCAACACTATATCAACATAATACACGTGGAAGCTCCCTCATCAATCACAATCCTAAAACAAGGTCTGTTTTTGACTAACATTGGAATTTGGAAAGCCATTTGATGAGGTAAGCGAGGTGTACTACTTTCTAAATCAAAGACTATGAGGTTTGAGTCCTGAAGATCAACAGCTCCTATAGCCGACAATAGCATTTTACGTTGTGCTAGACAAGATTGTAGCACTTCCAAAGATGACATTGCTGAAGGTGAAACAACTAAATCTTCAACATTGTTATAGTTCTGAGCAACTCTCGCATGTGGATTGAAAGCTGACTTTCGAAGTATACCCTTAGCGAGCGGTTTGATTACTAAGTCAGGATTTGGTTTCTCGATCTGTAGTGGATCGGAACCAGACAGAGCTAAGGTTGATGGATTGGAATTAGAAGATTCTGCTTCCTTACCACCAAGAGGACTCTTACTTCCATAATCTTGCAATCATGTCGTAATCCTTACATGTGACATCATCATTATGGGCTCTTCCTAGGCACTAGAGGAAGAACCTATCATTTTACTGTCTTGACTTGGAAAAGGATCCTTCAAAACAACAGGTGTTTGCGAACCTTTGACGATTTTCGCAACCTCGGCACGATGCAAACAATCCCTTGTAAAGTGCTCCTCATCGCATATGAGACAAGGATATCGAGGTTTTCGTTTCTCGTCAGTAGATTCAGGTTTATCAGATTTCTCCTTTGAGTTCGGCTTATTATTCTTCTTACCGTTAGATTTTGATTCGGTCGTAGATGATTCTACGACATGAACATCGGCAGAAATTTCAGGTGAAGACTTTCCCTTAGGGGAATCTGGTAAAGTTATAATAGGAGAAGAATTCTTGGAGGATTTCTTCTTACTCTTGGTATTAATAGTACCAATCATACCGTCAGCAGCATGAGACCCTGAGGGAGGTACAACTATTTGATTTTGTTTCGGAAGGTCGGAGATTTTCTCATGTAACATACCTGACTGCGTATAAACTAAGTCAAGGTACTGAGCTTGAGCAATTACTTGCTCTTCTGTAACTACCCCTGCCTTAGCTACATCTTCAGTTATTTTAATAATGATTTTACAAACCATTCTGCCAAAATTTTGTCCAGGATAAATATATGTGGACGTCGACTGCTTTAATGAAGTTAATAAATCCGTGCCATTGTCATATTAGACTGGCAGCTGAAAATGAGTAAGGAAGGAAGTGGTTAACTGACTGAAATTGTAAAAAGAGCCTCGTGGCAACTCAATATACCACTTGGCTGCAAGGCCAATCAAAGTGCGTTGAAAAAGTCGAAGATGAATTGAATCATCTATAATGGAATTCGATGCACACCAGAGATGGTAAGTCATCACATGATTAGATGGATCTTCTTCTGACTTCCCCTCAAACTTCGGTATATCACTGGGCAACTTATTTGGCATTGGTGGCCAAAACAGAAGATAATTAATGGGATCGTTCGTAAGGCGCGACAAGTCAGGCAAATCCAAAGTTGCTATAAACGGTAACTGACGGTTCGGATCTCGAAAACTTGGGGTCATAAGACTAGCCCCAGGAGGAGGATATCCAGGATAACTTGGTATCGGATTCGCATTTGGGATATTATATCCTCCTGGAAAACCAGGATTAACTGGACCATACTGGGGTTGCTGAGGTTATTGATATGTATACCCAGGGTACGGTTGATACTGATAAGCCAAGTTCTGCACAACAGGGTTGAATTGGTACTGCCCCTGGTACGGTTGATAAGTAAATTGGGGTTGACCTGTGAAAACCGTACTAGGTCTAGGTTGTCCCACAGGCATGGAAACCGGAGTCTGGATTGTAAGTCCAGATTGAGGTAAAGAGGCCTGAGGAGTTGATACAGGAGCAGTAGAAACTGGAGCCGCTGATACTCCAGAAATGGGTGGAGTGGATTGAATAGAAGCCGCAGCAGTTGCAACAGACATTTGGGATAGAGTTGGAGGTGAACTAGGCCTAGACTGATGAGCTGCCCCAAGTGTAGCAGTGTGAGTAGTAGGCTAGACAGGTTGCTAGGGTGAACCAGAAACAAAAGACTATCCAGATTGAGATGACAACTGCACACTGGGTTGCGGAGTCTATTGATCCCACACCACGTTCACTCTGGGGTATGGACTCATAACAGGTTGAGAATATTGAGGACCAAAACTAGGTTGAGTGTAAGATTGATAATTATATGGTACATTTTCGGGTCCTTGAACAAATGATTGACCTGAAGGTGGTTGAAAACCTTTGAGGTTGTATTGACCCTGAGGTTGGTACTGACCTTGAGGTGTACTGACACTTGCGGCGGTACGACCCTTGGGGTTAGTACTGACCTTGAGGCTGGTATTGACCTTGGGGTGGTACTTGACCTTTGAGGTTGGTATTGACCTTGAAGTGCCATATGATACTGGGGTTGACCTTGCAGTACATATTGATACTGGGGTTGACCTTGAGGAAAATACTGTCCCGTAGGGACATACTGTCCTTGAGGTTGCCCCCCAGGCGGTAATGGACTACCTTGAGGTTGCCCCCCAGGTGGTATTTGAGTACCTTGCGGCTGCCCCCTAGACGGTATTGAACTACCTTGAGGTTGCAGATTAGGAGTAGTACTAGACATCATAAGAATCTCTTCGACACTTAACAGTTTAGTTCCGTTATGACCAGGAGATACGACATATTCGATGGGTTGAGGAGAAGCTCCTGAAAACGTACCAGATAAACACTGATACCCAAGAGGGACAGAAGGACTGCCATGTAAAAAAATTTCTGGCGTCTGAGTAAACAAGGATGACTGTCTTGACATATTCAAAGGAGGATAATAACCTCTGGGTTTACCAACAAGTGACCCCAGGCTCCTCGACAATGGTTAATCCGAGGTTTACCATTTTTAATACATGAATATCTTCTATCATTCCCAATGAGGAAGGATTGATTCCCACACTGGTTCAGATATGATCTCGTGCTTCTCCTTTAAGAGGAGCTTTCCCAGAGCATAGATGTAACAATTGAATTTCTCCCTACCCCCAAGATGACTACTTGTTTGTTTAAACTATCTGGGAGAGTTAATTTACTCCCTACTCCAAGATACTAGCCTAAACATGTTGGTGAAAAGAGGCCCATAGAAAATAAAAAGATTCGTAGATTGATTTTTTAATTAAGTTTAATTTATGTTTTTCCTTAAGTCAATGGTTGCAAGATGAAACTTTATGGTATGAGACTCGACTCCAAACACTAAAAAATGCACTAAGATGATAACAATTCTTTTCCTTTTCAATGAATTTTAGCTAAGGAAGAGTTGAAATGCAATGCTTTGAAAATCAAATCTTTCTCTTAACATACAACTGAAAGGAAACTTTTTGTCTTTTTCAAAGAACTTTAAAAAACGAGACTACTAATCACGCTCACAGAATAAGCAATTCTTTTAAGACATCTTTTAAGATTTCTAGAAAAACTCTAAAAAAAACTATTGAAAACAAATTTTCAACAAGCTTGTATAATTTCTATGAAAAACTCAAAACTATGATTTAATCTTGAGATCTAAATGAAAAATGGATTGAAAAGAAACTTGAAATGTTTTTGAGGATGCCCAACTTAGTCTTTCAGCTTAACTAAGGATCAATTTGTTCAGCTCAACAAACTAATCAAAAAAAGCCAATTATGCTTTAATAGAAAAAATGAAATTCGAAACTTTTAATCAAGTTTAATCAAAGTTTTGTAAAAGAGACAAATGGGATCTAGATCTCTTCACGGATAGATTTCATAAGCTAGTCAAACTCAACAAGAAGACCAGAGAGACCAGGGTGATCTAAGGCTCTAAGTCTTCGGATCTCTGAGCTACTACAAAGACCAAGCATAAACGAATCCAACAGACAAAACTTCTTAGAAAATCACTTCAAACGAGAATGCCAATGAAAACTAACTCACAAGGAACTTTTGTTAAGGCAAGTGCAGGTCTGGGCATATACTAACAGCTATGGACAAAAACTAAACCTAACTGGATAGATGGATCTTAGGATTTTCAAACTTTTGACAAGGTTCGCAGGCACCTAGTAGAACCAGGTGCGGTGCCGCTCTGTGTTACACTGTAACAGTGCGGAGAGGTTCGCACTGTAACTAACTCAGAGAGTGCGTTCCTCTTCCAAAATTTCAAAAAATAAAAATCCAACCAGGATCTAACCAGTACCCAAACTCACATATATCAAGGCAAAATTAGAAACCAAAACTTATGTTTCTCAATTCAAAGCAAAGACAAATCAAAAACCAAACCAAACTAGTCCCCAGTGGAGTCGCCAATTTGTTGGTCAGATAAATCGTTCTTGCGGATAAGACCGATCTCCCTAGTATCGACTGATATCTAGCAACAAAGAGCACAAGCAAATCTGCTTTTCTCTAAACATGTTTCAATTCATTAATGAATACTAAGCACAGACCCTACCTCGGTCCAACGCTTGTTTGAGGCAGTTTTACTCCAATAGCTTCAAGCAGTTCCCTTTTAATAACCTGCATACACAAACAAGCACACATCAAAGCATACTTGCGTATAACAAAACATGTTCATTATGAAGATCAAGGAGCTCATAAAATAAACCATTAGAGACAGTTCATTGAGAAAAACAAACTTGATTGTATTAACTTTATGAATAAAAGAACCTTACAACCTTTGCCTTGATGTTGCACAAGTTCCTTTTCCAGGGTCCAGCAGGAGTCTCCTCTACTGCACAAGCCTCAACTCATTCCAAATGACATGAAAGTTATGTGATCTTCTCCTCTCCACAAAGCTCAAAAAGGAAGCCTAGTTTTTAGCAACATTTACCCTCTCAAGAATCTTCAGCTTATTAACTCCTCTACACACCAGCCCAATGCCTGAATTTATAGTGCAAATGGAGGAAGTTGCAGGTCCACCATTGAAGGGATAAGTTCATCCTTCAATGGGATAAGCACCTCATATCATGGAGTTAGCTCCCTTAGTTATGGAATGGATGAACCAAGGTGGAGTAGACTTGCCAGCGTAATATTCCTTCTAGAAGTGTCTAGAAGTGACCCAAGATGAGTTTTTAAGAATGAACTCACACGTTTTTAACTTTTACAGGGGTTCGCACTCACTACTTAATAGAAAGAGCGGTCAAGTTCGCAGGAAACATGACCATTGGGTGCGGCACCGCAGGCAATACTAGGAGAAAGTGTGAAACCAGGATTTGAGATATTTTTAAGGTCTTTCTCCCATTTTCAAGGTTTGACATGAAGAGATGAGGCTTAAGACTTGCAAAGGAGGAATGTATGAATGTTTATGGACTCACACAAACTGTAGAAAGTCATGGTGACAATTTTTTGTGTAACACCTATGTCACTTTACACGAAAAGGATTGCTCTCCAAATGTCCACCACCTTGTTCCGACAATTCTTTGTCCTCTGTTTGGGGTGAAGGAGATTTTTGACTCCTGTCAGAGCTGCGCTCTTCCTATTCTGCTTGTTCCTTTACGATGCACTCCGCTTATACGCGTGCCTTGTCCTCAGTCTCCTTCTTCCTATTTTCTACCAACTGTTGCACCTTTAGTCGGGCCGCTTCCATTTTCTGCTTCTTCATGGACTTACTTGTCCCAGCGGCCAAATCCAATGGTGTGTACCAATTAGCTAACCATCGCTTGAGGACCTCTATGATGGCATCATCCGTAGCCAAGTATTGGAGATCATATGACTTTTGTTATGGATCCTTTAGCGCCCAGATGTAAACATGGTGGAAGTCCGCTTTGAACTCTGCATACCCAAATAAATTATAAAAAATGGTTGGCGACAACTACGACTTTCGTTTGATGGCCATATGAATTCTCATCTCCAATAATACCCAAAAAAATTTAGTTTCGTGAATGCGCGTAGCATCCTTTGTGGGCCATAGCGAAGAAAAATTCACTGCTTCTAGTAAATCTATCTGAATTGGAGGAACCTAGCTATCCTCCAGCAATTCGCATGCGACCAACACAATTGACATTAATAGCCATGAGTAATGGAAAGTTTACTTTCATCCTGTGCCTCTCTGCAATTTTCAAGGAACTCGCTACACAAGTAGCACGCCGAGTTAAACTGTATGCCCTCCACGCATTGAGTAGCTAAAGAAACTACTGGTGTCGACACCTCATCCGTGTGGCACTTCCTCATCACTTTTCTAGCCAAAATTTGGGCGGCGACCTTCACTGCGGGGTCAGTAATACTGGAAATAGAATACCCACGCACTTTCTTGACAAGTTTAAACTTGTCCTTCATCTTCTCGGTGAGGTCACGCTCGCCCGTCTTTATGCCAAATGCCTTTGCAGGATTCAACCCAAAGTGAGGTAACAATGTGATCCTATGGATTATCATATCAGTAATCGGTATGGGCTCAGTCAACCACAAGCACCCGTCATGCACAAGGCACAACAACTACTTAATGACTGTCAAATTTATAGGGGCGCCATGGTAGTGAGGCACCCATAGTAGGTTCAACATAACCCTGTCTTATTTACCCCACGAATTGATTCCATCGGCTCCAACATGGCGACACCAGATTCCTTGTAGAATACTCACTTCATGAAGGTATCTGTGGCTAGGTGGGGAAACCGCTTAACATCTCCCAAATCCTAATCTTTGAGTTTCAAATGTGGGACGTGTGCCAAGTGTGGACCTTCAAAAGTGATTTTTTTCTAGCAGTAAGGGCATGTTCAAGAGGAGTCATCCCTCATCTAGGTCCTTCGGAACCTTCACCTTACCTTGGTGTAGAGGGATGTAGTCCGACAACTTCAAAATAGGGTCTACCCCCTCAACATCTATGTTTTCCGCGCCCTTTTCGGCCTCCAGGTCTACTAATTTTCCTTTCTCTTCCGTGGTTGGCTTTTCTTTATACTATGCTTGTGTAGCTGTATGTTTCCTCGGTGACTTGCACATCAGCTGTGGCTTCTTCTATTTATCCTTCTTTGGCTTAGGAGACTCTCTCAGTAGCGTAGGCCTCGGCCTAGGCGACCTCAACGCCTTAGGCACTACTGCGGGAACCTCCATACTCACGACCTCAGGGGCATCCCCCTCAAAGGTGACAACGCCCCTAGTACTAGTAGTCTTAGCTAGTGTAGACATGACGCTGTTAATGAAGTTCTAATTGGACTCAGACACAGGGCTTGTAAGCAAATTCTCAACGAGCTTATGCAATGAACATCAACACTCAAAAATGGTCAGAATGCAAAGTGTTTCTTGTTGGATGACCATCTGTAATTTATAGGGAATTTTGAATTCAAATTCAACCGTTCCCCAAAAAATCCATTCATAAATGCAAGATTGGCAACATATTTCCAAATATTTCACACTTGATTTCAACCTTAAATTCTGGTTGCCCGCATCATGAATAGTGACAGTAACAGTCACTTTATGGCTACGTTTCGCTGTCTCTCATCCTGTAGCACAACTCCCTTCTCGCGTCTGCTAATACTGTGCCACCCTTCTATTCCATGCAAAACCCTCATTGCGTAGCTCTACAAACCAAGAAGTGTAGTTTATAGTCTTGTGCGTCCTTGCAGTTTCCTAGAGCACTAAGATTGTGCAACCATCATATAGTCATCCGGATGGATCCCCGCTGTATGGCTTCAATCGACTACCATTTACCTTTCTAGGAATTGGATCTTCATTCAATTTCAAAAGCTCAACTGCTCCACCATTGGTAATCTCCTTGATCACATATGGCCCTAGCCAATGCATCTAAAATTTCCCTGGAAAATTATCAAACTTGTTGTCATATAATAAAACTGAATCGTTTACCTTAAAGGTGCGCAGTTTTATGTGTCGATCGTGCCATGCTTTTTCACGCTCCTTCTGAACTTGTTGATTCAATCCAGCCAAGAATCTATATTCCTCCAGCTCTGTCAGCTGTGTGAGCCACTCTTCTAAGGCTCCTCAGTTTTCCATTCCTGTGAACATCGCTATGTGTAGGCTAGGCACAATATACTCCAGAGGCATCACAACCTCTACACCATAGACCAGTCTGAAAGGTGTCTATCCAATCAACTTCTTACAAGTAGTTCTATATGCACATAACACAACGGGTATGTGTATGTCCCAATCACTCCTCTGTGCAATGCAAACCTTTATCAGCGCGTTCTCCAATATCTTATTAAACACTTTCACCGTCCCATTGACTTGAGGATGATATGGCATGCTCTTTTGATGATACACTTGGAACTCTTCCATCAGCCCACTGATCATTTCACTGAGGATGTGTGTACCGTGATCACTCATCAAAATATTCAGGAAAATAAACTTGGTCAACACATATTGAAATAGGAACTTCGTTGTTGTTTCCCCTGTACAATCCTTTACAGGTTGCACCTCTACCCATCTGGTCAAATACTCAGTGGCGGAGATGATATACTGTGCACTCGTCTTCTTTCCTAGAGGCTGAATTGGTCCTACAAAATCAATCACCCACTTTTCAAATGGCTGCAATGACACTTGCGGATTCAGTAGCAGATCATCCCTCTATGATGGCCTGCCTGTCCTCTGACATGCATCGCACACCCTACAATACGCTTTGGAATCCTTATGCAATGTCGGCCACCACAACCCGATGCATAAAATATTTTGCATTGTTGCTTTTCATGTATAATGTCCTCCTGTAACCCCTCCATGAGCCTTAGCTAGAATATTGCTTCATTCAAAATCAGGCACATATCATCGTAATATCTCATCTAATCCCATTTTATACAAGTGACTTGCAATAAGAGTAAAATCTAACACGTGCACCACCAATTCCTTCTTCTGTTGACTCGTGTATCCTTCTGGAGCCATTCCTGTAGTCAAGAAGTGGATGATGTCTAGAAAATGATTGTCTGCCATGTGCACCACAAAGAGCTACATGTGACGCAGTCCTTCCTCCATATTAGGAGGCTCTTCCCTTATTTCAATGTGCAACAGGTGATGTGATCTGGCATTCAAGCATCCTGGTTTCACAATTACTTTGAAAACATACTCTTGAAACAACAACAACCACCTACATATTCGCCCCCCCAACACAGGCTTGTTGACCAAGTACTTTAATGTAGAATGGTCTGTATACATCTTAAAGTGTCCACCTAGAAAACAATGCTTGAACTTCTGGAGCGCATACCAGGTGATCCAATTCTCCTTTACCAGCCTATGTTGGCACTGCTCCTAGCACAATACATGACACATCCACATGCACATGAAATTCCTTCTTCCAATCCGGGAAGATTAGGATTGGCACGATGACCATGTTTTATTTACCACATCCAAGCTACGCTGACATTCCTCATTCCAACATAATGTAGTGTTCTTCTTCAATAACTTTTCCATCGGTGTGGTAATATGAGCATAACCCTTGATGAAATTTCAATAATAACCAATATGACCCAATGTTGCATGTAACTGTTTGACACTTTTTAGCTCCTCCAAATTGATTATAACCATGGTCTTAGCTGAGTCCACCATTAATCCTTGTATGCACACTACATGACCCAAAAAGATTCCAAAAGGGATGCAAAATAAACACTTCTTCAAGTTTAGCGCGATATAATACCTTTGGCATGTATCTAGCATTAGGCGTAGACTAGCTACATGGTGCTTTACCAGCCCAAACACTATCCAATCATCAAAGTATACCTCCAAAAACTTGTGAATGAACTCTTTGAACACCACAATGACTATGCGCGAAAATATTGTCGACGCATTCTTAAGTCCAAAAGGCATTACAATATACTGAAAACATTCCCACTCAGTTTTGAAGGTTGTCTTATTCCTATCTTCTAGTGTGATCTTTATCTAATGATATCTAGAGAACCCATCAGTAAATTAGTATGCTTCCTAGCCTCCTACATTATCCAGCACTTCATCATTGAATGGAGTTGGGAAAGGATCATGTATGCAAGCATGATTTACCTTCCTGAGATCTACACATATCCTTATTTCATCCTTCTACTTCTTTTCCTAAATGACCGTGGTACTTACCCAATCGGACTCCTCCACTGGTTCAATAATACTCACTGCCAACATTTTTTCCAACTCCAAGTAGACCTTTTCCTTGTACTTAGGGTTAAGGCGATATGGCCTTTGTTTCACAGGCTTCACATCTAGATTCAATGTTATCTTCATCACTCCTAAATCGCCTATTACCCCTTTCAGGTCTGAAAACATTGTAGGGAACAAATCTTGGTATTCGTGGAGCAACTCAGCGAACTTATCCACCGTAGAATCATCCTAGTAGTCCCCTATCTTCACAAACTTCGGCTTCGCCTTTGTTCCAATATTCACTTGTCTAGTTTTCAGCGGCGCAGTGATATTTGGGTTCGCTATCTATGGCCCGTTAACTATGCAATGACCTTCTATCTCTGTGATATTAATGTGCCTTGGGTCCTCCTCTTCTTCTTCAACAGTCACATTGTAGCACTCTGGTGCATGGCGCAACTAGGTGGTCCAATCTGGTTGAATCAAATCCAAGGGATCCTATGGTATTCTGAAGATCATCATCTTAACCTCCTACAACACTTGATCGATGCACTCAAATCCATCCTCAAAGTTAACGGTCCCATGAAATACGTCCATCAGCTTTCGGATGCACCAAATCTTGATCTCACACTGTTATCTTATAAATCTAGTCTAAATCATTGTCACTTTCATAATTGCGGTCCTTCTGCAGGGTCCAGATGTCCTACTACATGGAGCGATTTCCTCTCAAATGACATTGTCTACTTCTTCAAATTGATCACCCGATTCATATCAATACCCCAATCTATCCTAAGGAGCATGGGGTAGGGATTGTTGTCATTGACAATCTCTATTACTTCAAAATCGACCAGCGTGCTCGCGCCTTCAATATCTACTATCACTCCTTGTAGTCTTTCCATGGGGATAATATTTTATTGATTTTCCATTCTCAATTGAATAGGAGACTACCGCAACATAGGTCTCCCCATTCTCTCCCATGTTTGTTTCAGAAAAACATTCGCATCTAACCCCATATCTAGAATCACTTGTTCTGTTTCATACTCTCCTATGTAAGCGGTGAGCCTCATCTCACACCCTATTCTTGCCTTATGTTTACCAATTTTCCTGACCATAAGAAGTCCCTCGAGAGAATTTTCTTTACCAGCACATTTATTGATCAACTCTTGTAATCTTTTGACGGCCTTTCTATTGCATAACAGCTTCATACAAGTCTCCAAAAAGGTAGTAAGCATGGATGGGTCCATTTCTTCAGGCTGCTTATCTTTACTTCTTGATGTAGAACCCTTAACGAAGCTTTTCTTTGCTTCCATGAAGGTCTCTTTTGCGCGTTCTACATCAAAGCCAACCTCCTTCTCTGAAGCTTTGTGAACCCATTCACTTTCTTCAGGCTACTTTCCCTTATCTTCGCCAGTCATCATCCAACTTCGCAACACTATATTCACATCAAGATCCTCTTCGCAGGGTTCAGCCCTCATGATCTGCAGGTTCTGGGTAGGCTATTGAGGCTATGTCCCCTTTTCGCGCATCTTAGCTATTAATACAGGGCAGTCTTCTTGTTACACAACATTTTGTCACTGTTCGTATACTCCCCGTCCACGATCCTAGAGGACCTCTATAGTGAGCCGTACATTCTTTCCCATCATGAAGAAACTCCCATTATGCCCCTCTTCATGAGAAAAATAATTCATGGTTGCATCATTTCCCAAGAATCTTCCTTTTATCCTAATTTACAAGACCGATGCTACTGACCAGTTTCCTCCTCGCGTCGATTTGCAGAGATTAAAACTATCCCTAACGTCATACAGAGTGATTGAGCCCTTTTTCAGTCGCATCGATCCTCTTTTGGCAAGTTTTTTAAATATGGTGTTGAAGCTTCGAGCTCTAGAAGCTTCATAAGGGAAGTTTGGTAGATGGTTGGGTTGGATGGAGTTGAGGAAGTTAGTTTTGCCTCCTTTCCCCTATTAGGATGGAAGCACTCAAGAGATAAGACCTTCTCTTGTGATGAGAGGAACCATCTCCCATACATCAAAGCTATATAAACCTCTCTTTTCCCATGCTAAACTAGTTTTGGAGTGAGTTTGAATGATCAGTGAGACATTTATAGCTTGTAGCTTTCTAGAGTATTTTTGAGGGAGAATAGTGTGTTTTGGTTTAGTTTGATACTAGAGGAAAGATGCCTTAAAAATTCTATTGTTGGGGCTATCCATGAGATGCTAGAAGAAGTATGGGAACCCAGGTATGTTGGAGGAGACTAGAGATGTCAAGGAATTGGTTGTAATCTCTTTTTGATTTATATGAATATAACTATTGATTAATTTCCTACATGAAGTGTTATTTTACACCTTTATGGCTTAATGTTCTTTGACCTATTAATTAGGTTGAATACAATATTGTATGCTATCACATTTTTTGTTGTTGTTTGTTTGCTTGTTTCAAGTATTTGAAGTAAGGAAACAGAAGATAGCTAGAGTGAAGAAGCAGGATCATCATCAAGAGGAATAACGTTCTAAGAGGTAGTCCCTCTTAATTGATTCTAGCTTAAGGAGGGTTTCCATAGATTGTTTGTTTGTGGCTAGACCCACTCTTTCGGGCTAGAGGAATTGTTTGTCTTTGCATTGAGAATTTACCTGCACCACAAATTAGCAACCATAATGGGGAGCCAATCCTTCTGTTTGATTGATTGTCATTTTATGGTTTTGTGTGAACTTTTCTAGTATCACCATTTCCCTTTAGTGTTCTATGCTTTGCCTGGTTTACTGCTCTGAGCCTAAAATTTACAATGGCAAGTTTGGTTTTAGCCTTTGAATATTTTTATTTTTCTTCCTTGAATCCTCGATTAGCACGTTTATTTTTCTAATAGTCACGCTGATCAGTGCGATTTTCTCAAAAATAGCTGCGTTGACCCCCTTTTGGCACTTGTTGTCAGTTAGGCAGTCGTGCCAATTCCTGTAGATGAAGATTAGGGTTTCCCCTAGATCATAGCTAGTGCGTCTCACCCTTCTGATTTCTATCTCTCAGCTTGTTTTGACTGTGTTCTCCCTGACTGGAAAGCTCTTTTAGCTTGGTTTGTATGCTTGTTTGATTTTAATTTTCTTCACTTTCTTTCTTGAGTTATTGGATTGTGTATAACCCTAGGGAATCTAGGTTGTCACCCATTCACCTGTTTGCATGCTTAGCAAGTCAAGTCGATAGTCAAAGTTGCTCCTTGCATTTCTTTTGATTAGTCCTTTTCTTGCTTTGACTTCCATTTAACAAGTTTGAAAATTTCTATTTGTTGTTTGAGCACTCCTTTTCGGGCATAGATCACATTGACCATCTTGTTTTTGGTTGAGTCTTTGCTTCATTGTTTTGAAAGGAATTCTCTTTTGTGCTTTGCATTTTCTTATGATTTATTGTATTGGAAATGTTTCATTGAAGTGTGAAGTCTTTGTGAAAGATTCATTCCGTCATTTCGTTGAAAAATACATAATTATAGTTTGCTGAATCAATATGTTACATTAGTTAGGATCATTGAAGATTAGAGTTGCATCGTCATTTGCATTGGAAAAGAAATGAATTATCTTTACTAGTGAAAGGACTACTTGAAGTGTGTTTGATAGGAAAGTTAGGAATTGGAAAGAGTTTTTGATCATTTTGTTTTCAAAAAGAGAAATAGTGAAAAGGTCATTTTTTCTTTTGATTGCTAGTTTTGTTTCATTTGAGTGTGTTCTCTACTCTTATTAGCATAGACAATTCATTGAATTGAAAGGGTCTTGTCCCATTTAGCTGCATATAGGTGTTTTTTGAGTCACATCGATAAGGCCTTAAAACCGAGACATAATTTCAAGATAAAATCTAAAATGTATTCAATTAACCTAAGGCACATTTGAAACCTAATGATCACATTTAGAAGGTCTGGGCTAGAGACATCTTCTGGAATCTTGAACCTAGCAGTTGTCGTTCACTTCGGCACTAGACAACGCTAGTACAAACTTGTGCTCCCCATACCATCGTGTATATAAAGGGAGATCCCACTAGGTTGCAATCATTTATCCATAGGAATATGATTCTGCTGCTTTGTAAACGTGATACACTGAAAACAACATTCGAGGAGATTGCCTGCCCGTACTTCTTGGTTCCCCGAGAGGTATTCTGTAGGTCACGGTTACCTGGTAATCCTTTTTGCCTAGAACATCCTGAGCAATCATTTTGATATTGTTGACTCCCTAAATATAAAATATCACCCGAGTGCTTGTCCTTTTGAGCTCATTTCAAACCGAAAGTGATAGAGTCAACTTTGCTTCTTTTTGGACTCTTAAAACATGAAAGAGCACCAGTTTGTTTTTGCGTCTTAAAAAAATGTTGCCCACGATCATATAACATCCCTGTTAGTATTTTTCTAGACCACATCATGAGTATACCTTTAAATACATTTTAAATCCTTGAAATCAATCTCTCTTCTAGTTATTTGAGACAAAATCATCGTGGCCGAACCAACTAGTTCACCTAGTTCCTCTTCCTCTCCTCTGTTTGAAAGATTACCTGAGAAGCTTTTTCCTAAATTGCCACAGTCGCTTGAGGACCAAGGTGTTGAGCCTAGAATTGTTCTGAGTATTCAACCTTTGTCATCTCACCCTCCTCCTTTAGATATTGGGTCGCTTTCTGACATTGGCCCAGAATCTCCGGATAATCCTCTCTAGACTCCCGAGAGTCCACCAACTTTTGAAGGTCAACTTGGACTGGTTGTTTATCCTCCAAATCCTTTGTTCAATCCTATTGTGATATCATCACAACGTCTGTACAATCCATACGATTAGCAGGGTATTCCTTTGGAATTATCCCCTCGAACACCTTTGGTAGTCCGTCATCACCTGTTTTCACCCATGGAATTAGAAGGTGAAATCCTAGTCTCCTCTTCGGGTCATTCGAAGGTTTCCACTCCACGCATGGTCGAGAAGCAAAAATATCCTTTCCCTCCTGAAGGTTCCCCTTACACGGGAAGCATTTCAACCAGTGTTCATCTTGAGTTACCACATAATTACGTGACTTTAGCTCAGTTGGTTTCAAGCACGCCTACTACCTCATCACTATATCACAACCCTATCTGGGCATTTGGCGTTATTCCTACCTCAGGTCCGTTCATTCAGAACTCGACCTCCCAATAGATGGTGCTTTCTGCAGTTGATTTAGTCCCGGTGCAACCCACCTTTCCAAATCCTCTTGTGTCTTTGGTCCAAGTAACCCATCTGGTTCAACCGATGATGTCGAGTCATGTCTCTGTTAGTTCTTCAATCCCTCTAGTGAGTGGATAGGTTGTGCCACCACCTAGGGGGGGAGTTTGAATGTGTCTATGATGTCGGGTACAACCAATGTGAGTGGTCACAAGCTCACATGGTTGGAATGAACCAACCCTCTTCCAGTGTCATTCTAAATCCAATGGGTCCTGCTGAATCGAGCAATGTCCAATACCAACAGCCGAACCCTATTGGTCCGTCTGGGTCAAGTAACATCAAGTACCAGCAACATAATATGGCTCAAGTTCAATACCAACCTCCTTATGTTCCATATGGTTCATAAGCGATGGTTAATCCACCCTACATCCCTTAGCTTGGACCTTATGTCCAGCCTGGTCCATCCGCCATGCCTGGTGGGTATGGCCAGATACAGTTCGTGAGCTTTTCAGGTGTCATTTCGGGAACTGTTCAAGTACCTTTGCAGCAACAAGGACAACTCCTACAAAAACAAGGGAAACCTTTGTTGCAGTAAGGGCCATCCACGTAGCAGCAAGGCGAGATGATGCCACAACAAGGACAACTGCAACAACCGTAAGGGAAACCCTCGTAACAATCATGACAAACCATGCATCCGCAAGTGCAGTATGTGCCACAATCCTCCCAGCCTATGCCTTCGCAAGGCTAACCTCTACACCTGCAGGGAGAACCTATACAGCCGCAAGGTCAACCCTTGTAGCAACAAGGTCAACTCGGGAAGTAGCAACTCTTATACTCATATCAACAGGATCAACCCTTGCAAGGGCAAGCCCAGAGTCAAGTCCTGCAGTAGGAGGCACAATATCCTTATGTCCAAGGGCAACAGGTTCAACCTCCTTTTGTCCAAGGAGAAGAAGTCCAAAACCCTTATGTCCAAGGGCAAAAAGTGCAAAATCCTTATGTCCAAGGGTAGCAGGTCCAAAACCCTTTCGTCTAGGGGCAACAGGTCCAAAACACTTACACCCAGGGACATCAGGTACAAAATCCATATGTCCAAGGCCAGCAGGCTCAACAACCTTTTAACCCGTATGTTGCTTATCAACAGCCTATGGCCGGAGAGTTTCAAGGCTTTCAAGGTCAGAATCCTCCTTACACGCAAGGTAACCTATAGTAGGGGCAAAATCAAATGCCATATGGACAAAATACTCCACTATGGGGACAAAATCCTTACCAACAGAGATGGGCACCGCCAGTTGGGCCTCCTTATTGACCTCAAATGCCTTTTAATACCTAATTATCATTCTTAACTACACTAGAATTGCCATATGTGTCTAGACTCGCGAATGACCCAATTCTTCATTCGCCATATTGGCCTCCAGTTCTATCTAATATTCTGAGCGATTGTCCGAAGTCTGAAGGAAAAGAAAAAGAGGATCCACAAGCCCACGTGATGGCATATCACCTCTGGTGCTCTTCGAATTCCTATGTTGATGATTCTATTTGTGTTCAACTATTCCAACAAACTTTGACTGATGCTGCAGCCAAATGGTATATCGAGCTACCTTGAAAACCTATCATGACTTTAACACTCGCCATGGCCTTTCTCACACATTTCCAGCTATCGGTCATTATGAAACTAGCACCCATCTGCTGACGTCACTCAAGCAAGACACTATGAACCACATCTTTGATCACGTCCATGAATGGAGACGTAGGCGTCATCTGATTAAGTTTGAGATTGCTGATCAGTTGTTGATCGAGTGGTCATTTGTCAACAAAATTGCTGAGGACATTGCTATGGGTGGATGTGTCATTGAGGAACAAGCCATCGTGAATGCCTAGTATGTAGACCTCGTTTATTTACAATCCAACACGTTATATGATGTGTTACCTGATGTGACCAGACCATCTGATTTGACGACATCTAAGTCTCCAGCTGCACCTCTTGTTGATGGAGTAATTGGTTCAATGACTTAGACCCCTGTAAAATCTTCTTCCAAGTAGAAGGCGGTCTCCAACATTGCTCCCAATGATTCATCTCGTAATTCCTCCAACCCTGGTAAAACCTCGGAGGTTCACACTGTCTAGTCTATCGCAGCGGATAAATCCTCTAAAGGTATGAATAAAGGCAAAGGAAAGGCTAAAGTCAATGCCCCAAAATAGGGTCCTCTTAAGTCATCCGCTGGTGATGCTTCCCAACAGAAGCCCAAATATCCATGACTCATTTATGAGGAGGATCACTATACTAAGGATTGTCCCAGAAGGTCCGAAATTACTTGTTTGCTCAAAGGGACCCCAGCTATCTTGAAAAATCCCTTTCTGTCCCAACAAAATCAAATGGTAGACTAGCCTCAGTCATCTGCTTCCTCAGATTCACAAGTGTTCATGATGAGTATGCTGATTAACGTGGCTACCAGGTCAAAATATTATCAAACTCCTACCCCGAAAGTAGGGAAAGAGAAAGAAGGTACCCCTTCTTCTTCTACCCTATCCATTTCCAGTCCTCTCCATATAGAGTGACCTAATATTGATTCCTCCATTTAACCACCTTCTTGAGGTGTGCTACGAAGGTCCTTGTACAATCCCAACACTTGAGCTGCTCAACATTATAAAATTTTTGATGATTTGGCTCAAGTGCCATCAGCTATGTCTACTCTCGAGGTCCTTCAAAGTTGTCCTTCTCAGTGGAAATCGTTATTGTCGGCTATTGGGGGTATTGATCCAGTTGACTCTAATCTCATCTATTTTGACCTGAAAAACCACATTCCGTGTTTACCTCATTAGATTTCCTTTCTCATTTAGGTGATCATAAATGAGAAAACCATTCATAGGACCATCATCGATGAAGGTGCTTCTACCTGCATCATGTCTGTCACTTGTTGGAAGGCAATTAGTTCTCCTACTCTGAACCAGTCCCCTAACACTTTGGAAGCTTTTGACGGATGCGATTCGTGACCATTCGGTGTCCTTCCCAACCTTGCCATTACTTTGGAGGGCAAGATAGTACACATCGAAGTTGAGATCGTTGACATTAATCTTAACTATAATATTCTACTCAAACAGAGCTGGACCCGTGCCATGCATGCTATAGCCTCCTCCCTTTTTCATGTGATTTGTTTTCCCCATCAAGGGAAGATAGTCAGAGTCGACCAACTATCCTTCTTTGCCTCTTCCTCCTAGAATGTTAATGTTTCATATTTCAAGCACAACAGCGCTCTTTATGACAGTGTGGGGGTAGGACTCTTTAAAGATCTTTCCTTGATGGGCATTTTTCCACTCCCACCTCCTCATGTTGCCTCCGTCAACATGATTTTGGTCGAATTTGATCCTTGGGTCATTCCTTCACTAGATCTTGTTGATACATGGGGTGAGATTATGCCGTTAAGTCTTGCTGAAATTGATTACATGGAAATTGTTTCAGCTTCGCCTTTGGTATCCTCTGATCATCCTATTTCAAGAACATCTCTTGACACGTATTCTCAATCCCCATGGCTTGGTTCTTTGGAATCTCTGGATCCCTTAGACGAAACTTTTCTTTCTAACAAGAGTATCATGGAAGTAATGTCTCTAGAGGAAGTACCTTGGAATGACACTCATCATCATTCCTCATTCTAGCCTAGCCCGACGATCATGTCTATGTGTCTTGCAAAGTTCTCTTCTTCACCACCTATTGACATGTCAATTTCTCCTGACATTGTCAAGATATTTCAACCGAGGGCACCTTCATCTCTTCATAGATTTAGGTTTTTTCTCCCTCCCCGAGTTTTTACCAATTACTCATTATTATAATGGGATTTTCATCTTATGACTTGTAACCCTCCCTCACCCAGGGGGCATGGGGGCACAGCCTTATATGAGTTCTACTCTCTTACTCGTCATGTCAATGGTAAAACTCTATCTTTCATCTATGTTAATTGATCACCTGAGTATGAGCATGGACTTTCTCACAAAGTACTATGCTTAGGTCATCTTGCATGGTTACTTTTGTATAATAGTGTGTTATTCATTTTTTTACAGTGTGGTTTGGTGTGTTATTTTACAAACAACTTTCCTGCTTATTATGTTTCTGCCTGCATTGCAAATGTCGGTGTCTCCTCACATTGGTTTTGTTGATGGTGCTTGTTGTAGTACCCAAAATCTATCATCCGAGGCATGGGCCTTTTATGACCCCCATGGTGAGTTGATTGATTTTCGAGGTATTTGTCTAGGTTGAACAACTAATAACATTGTTGAGTATAGTGCAGTTATCAAATTGTTGTCAGAAGCTATCACTTTTGGCATTCGAGAATTGGTTGTCAACCTTGATTCGCAACTTATTGTTCTTCAACTCAACGGGCAATATTCCGTTAGAAACCATCAAATATTGAGAATGCATCTACGTATTCGTCTACTGGAGAGAAATTTTGATTACATTACATATCATCATATCCTTAGACATATGAATACATTAATAGATGCATTAGCTAATTATGTGTTGGATAGACATTTGCGAAACATGTAAAAAATCAAAACACAAAACATTTGTACCATAGTAAGCAAGGAAGTATAGCATATATATATATAATATATATAATATATATATATATATATATATGTCAATAATGTTTGTCATACAACAAAACCTAAAAAAAATAATATGTGTGTTCAAATACATTAGTGGCTCGTAGACCTTATACATCCATGGCTCACAAGCCTCAAAAATTTGGAATGCTGGACCTATGCACTAATGATGCTCATGGTAGCATGTAACTGCTCACACTACACGAGTCAGTAGTCGGCGGATCCGATCTGATACCCCCACCGTATGCCTCTGATACTAGTGTGGGACATCACCCATTCAGGCATACTTTGAGATACCATGGGTCAATCCCTCAAGGTTCTACGTGATCTCCTCCTCATTGTCGCTTCCTTCATCATAAGAAGTGACATTAAACTACTGAGCAACGCGCTTGGAAATTGGGGACATCCCGATAGGGCATTCTGGTCCAACATCTGCATTCATAAAATCAAAATATCATGAAGACATATATCTCAAAAATAAAAAAAAAAATCAAAAATCAAAATTTTTTGTTTTCTACCTCCATCATCATAATCCTCCCCCTCTGGGAGCTCCATATCTAGATCAACGTGGAATTTGGTACCACTGTAAGGGAAATCCTCCACTACAATCAGTTGTCATCATAGCCATAAGAAGAAGGTGAGCTTATAGGACATCTGTTGGCCCTTGGTAATCTTGGGCATCAACGCACTCCAACGAACCATCTGTGGGTTTAGTGGAAATGGCAGTTCCACCTCAGCCGGCTGGTAATGAAACAATGGGACCCGCTCTAGGAAGAAGGTCACTAGAACAAACCCATAACAAAACTACTTCAGGTTTCCCGCCTTAGATTTTTATAGTTGGTGCTTCATGTTGACCTTCATAGCTTCCGCCCAATTGAAGATAGTGGGCATCGTATAGTCGATAGCATAGTGAAGCTTTGACTTGTTGGTCTCAGGTTGCGCTTGAGCCCCAACCACTTTGTTTATGGTCAATAGTAACACTCTCAGCACAAGATCGTGAACAGTCATGATCTAAATCTTGCCACTTTTTGATTTGAGTGCTTCTGGGCAGTGTTTTGCAAGATGCATGGTCACACTTGCCCCAATAGGCCTTTACCCATACAGATTGATTGGCTCCCCTCTTTGAGATAGTCCTGTGATGAAATAAATGTCTGAAGTTTCCAACTCCAGTTCTTGATCATAGATCATGAAAACTTCCTGATTCACATCCCAGAGACTAATTAGATACCATAGCAATTCGGGTTGAGTCCGTAGATCTGGTGTAAGGAATAATTTGAGGAGCCCACTGTTCCTCAGAGCATTCAAGAAATTTGGGTCTGCAATTTCTTGAGTGTTAATGTCCTCATTGTTATCAATAAAACTAGTGTCCAGTCAGAGCTGCTAGTCCCACTAAGACGGGTAGCTATCTTAGAAACAAACAAACTAAAGTCTTGTGTTTTCCTTTATGAGAGATAGATGAGAGAGAAGCAGAGAGTGCCAACCTCAGTCTTTCACTTGGCTTCTTTCTTGTTTCCTCTCCCCTTTGATAGATCTTTGCCACTCCTTCCTCACTTGTCCCACTTCAAAGAACACCTGTAGAGTCAAAGCAGCATAATACCATCAAAGCATAGAGATCTATAACCATAAACAATATAGGATTAGATATATATTAACCATACAAATGCATATATCAATACAATCGAAGATATACAAGAATATGGAGGAAAACTCAAATAGCTTTATTGATAGAAGTAGTAGAAGAGAGGATCACAACCCATTGATCTAACCCAATGCCATCCTCCCGACATGAAAGCCCTTCTTCACCTCATGAAAAGCTAGATCACCCAACACTATGATGTTCCATAGAGAAACCAAAAACACTTGTTGAGATTGCAACAAGATGATGGAGCTTAGTGAAAAGAGTCGCCTTCACTAAGTGGGCCTGCAGGCTATTTTTGGCGCAAGTCTATTTTTAGACATATGGATCATGTCTATGGATTGCAGGTTGTTGTTTATGGATGAATGGTCAAGTTGGGAAAAATAGATGGACTTCTATTTTTAGACCACAACGGAGTGACACCACAGCGGAGTGATTGCTCAGTCTAAATATAGAACAGTCAAATATTATTAGCTCATAATAATATCTAGACTATAAACTTTGTCTTATTCTCTTGGAGCACTTCAGGATGAGCTACGGATGTGGTACATGCAGATCCCAGAAGGAAATACGTGGTTACCTATGGGATGACTAATATTTGCATGCAGGACTTCAGTTAGAACTCAAGTGAGTTTAGTTTAGTGGACTGGAGGTGCAGTTGATGGAGTTGTGTTCAGTTTAGCTTTGTTAAACTGGTTGTATTTAGTCTAACTGGCAAATAGACTAGAGATGAGTTGGGTGAATTAGTTAATAATTAATTCACAAGTTATTAACTCATAATACAACTAATGAATACATCAGTTAACTCAGTTGCATGTCAGTGCATGTTCAGTTCAGCAGGGACAGGTGTTAGAGAATCAGATTGCTATCAGTTGTGACTATAGTTGTGCACCAGATCTTGCACAATCAAGGGATTTGAGTATGCCAATGAATTTGCCCACATTGTCGCTTGTGCTCACGTGATTTTTCCAAGTAAATACGAGTTTGCCTTGGAATCATCATTCATTCTCATGCAGGTATTGAGCAGAGGAGGCAGGCAAGCAGCGGAGGAGATTTGAGCTAGTGATTGATTCAGATCTGAGCTGTATTGTGTGTAACAGAGGTGGAGATACTTGTGAGAAGTATTA
>APFE031629370.1:9843-69402 GCA_000404065.3 Pinus taeda
GCATCATCTCGGAAGAGCAATCGGGATACGTGGAAGGCAGACAGATTTTCGACAACATTCTTCTGTCTCAGGAGATGATCCATTCCCTGCACTCAAGGAAAATTGCAGGTATGCTTATGCAACTGGACTTGTCCAAGGCCTACGAAAAAGTTAGCTGGAGGTACCTCGAGGCAGTTCTAAAGGCGTTTGGCTTCTGTAGCACCTGGATAAAATGGGTCATGGCACTTATCAGATCTCCTAGATATTCTATCCTCATCAACGGAGCTCCCTCTGATTTTTTCGCCCCCTCAAGAGGAATCAGACAAGGGGATCCATTATCTCCCTTCCTCTTCATCATCCTTATGGAAGGTCTCAGCCGAACCATAGCTAAGAAGCAAGTGGAAGGTAAAATTCAAGGTCTCAAGCCCATTAGATCGCTCCGGGCCACCACGCACCAACAATTTGTTGATGACACTATGTTACATGGTACTCCCACAGTTAAGGAGGCGGTTGCTTACAGGGAAATTCTTGACCTTTTCAGTCAAGCCTCAGGTATGGACATAAATTTCTCTATTTCTACTATTTTCTTTTTCAACACCCACCCTGCTGTCCAATCTCACCTAGCTCGGCTTCTAGGCTTCAGGATCAGCTCCCTTCCTTCGAAGTACCTAGGTGCTCCTCTTTCTCTCAAACCCTGGAAGAAAGAGCTCTGGGAAGGAATCCTCGCCAACCTAAAAAAGAAATGCTCTCACTGGACCTTCCGGGCTCTTAATCTTTCAGGCCGTTTAGTCTTAGCCAAAGTCGTCCTCCAAGCCATCCCTCATTATCTCCTCTCTTTACTCCCTGCTCCCAAAGGGATTCTGCAACAAATCAGAAATATCCAGAGATCTTTCCTCTGGAGCGGAAATGGCGAGAAGAAAAAGTGGGCTCTCGTTTCTTAGGATAAATTATACATGTCAAAATCTAGGGGAGGGCTGAATCTTGTTGATCCAGAGGTCATCAACCGCACTTGTGGTGCCAAATTATGGTGGAGGTGGATTGAAAACCCCACTCTACCCTGGGCCAAGCACTGGAAAGAAAAATATGTCCCAGACTGTGACACTCAGGACCTCATTAGACTGCAGGATACCCCGGATGGCTCTCCTATATGGAATCATGCCAAGCGGAACAAAAATCTCGTCCAGGAAAACAGCTTTTGGGAAATTCGTAATGGCAGGCTGGCACTGTTCTGGGAGGATGCCTGGCACCAGAGGCCCAAACTCGACTCTCCTGAACTGCTAAATATAAAGCAAGCTCATCAAGCCCAAGGCAAATACACGGTTAATCAATATTGGCAACAGCACAGCACAGACGATAACTGGAGGGATTGGATCAACTTCAACAGTGAGCACTCAGAGGACAACAATCACACCGCTCAGATTTTAAATGCAAGCATCCTAAAAAGAAAAATCAGGAAAACGGAAGAGAATAACAAACTCAGATGGGGTCTCAAAGGAAATGGAAACTTCTCTCTGAAAGAAGCCAGGAACATCTTAGAAAAGGACGAACAGGGAGAGATTCAGCAATGGTGCAGCAAAGTTTGGGACAATCTCTTATGGCCCAAAATTAGAACTTTCCTTTGGCTTTTAATGAGAAACAAAACCCTAACCTGGGACAATCTTCATAAGAAAGGATTTGTTGGACCTTCCCGATGCCCCATGTGTCTTGAAGAACCAGAATCTCTAAACCATCTCTTCAACACCTGCGATTGGGCAAATCAACTATGGAGATGGATGGAAGACCTCCTTAGCAGCTCGGATCGGCAATTAGACTCAATTCACAATACTATTCTGAATTGGAGAACGAATTTTTCAGGAACGCAACGAGTCAACAGCATCTGGAAATCGACTCCAGGATTTATCCTCTGGTCTATATGGAAGGAGCGTAATCGACGGATTTTCCAAGATGAGTTCAGGAACATCAATTTCTCAAAAGACAGCATCCTTTCCAACATCCAACAACTGATTCATGCTAAATGCAGAATACACGTCAATGAGAAACCTACAGCTCTGGATCTTCGAATTCTTAAAAACTTCCGCCTGGATGTTGGTGGTCATAACTCTGTTTTGCCTCAAGGCACCCCTCAATCTTCCTTATGCGATTCCTGGCAATGTCCACCGGATGGAGGGCTTAAATTGAATTTTGATGGGGCTTCGCGGGGCAACCCAGGCTCGGCTGGAATTGGAGGCGTTTTCCGCAATCAGAAGGGAGAAATTCTGCACATCTACTACAAAGCGCTGGGGGAAAGTACTAATAATGAAATGGAGTTTGCTGCCCTAGAACACGGCCTCAGAATAGCCAAATCCCGGAATTTCCACAATCTAATTGCGGAGGGGGACTCCTCGCTGGTCATTACCACTGTGCAGAAACTACAGAGAGGCATTAGAGCCAACAAAGCAATCAAACATTGGAGATTAGCAAAGGTCACGGAAAGTATCGAGGAACTCTTGCGCGGTATGCAGGGCACGGTTTTCCAGGCGATCCGACGTCGAGCTAACAAAGTGGCGGATTACCTGGCAAACTGTGGAGTGGATAGCCAGGGAAGTGGTTGGGACAGCTGTTGGGAGGAGGTGAATTGTCAAAGTCTGAAAGACAGATGTGCACAGCTGGCTCAGCAGGACGTGAACACCACCGACCGAGCCTAACCGGTTTTGGTCTTCCTAACCGGCTCCGTCGAACGGAAAGCGGGAACAATAAATCGGAACCCCATTACATTTACGGAAGGATGGGACAGACGAAGCGGCGGTGCTCAGCATGAAGCAAAGGCAGGTATGGGAACCATCATCAAATATTATGCCACAAGGTTATCCATATTAACCGTTTGAGAAGCGAGTACAGGCATTCCGCGATCAGAAGCAAGTCAATCAGAAATTATACTGCGTCTGCAAGAAAGGATTACAGGATTCGTGTGTACACCCCCAATATTAATTGCCTTAGTACCATGTCTCCTGGCCTCATGGCAAGCCATTCTCGGGAGCCTACCGAGGCTTCAATCTATTTAACAGGAAGATCGTCCGAGGATTTCACCACTTCTGCCCTCAGCTCGATCAGTATTAGTAGTGAGCAGTTTCAAACTAAGCAGTGTAATTTCAGAGAGCTTAGTTTCAGTATGGATGCTCCCAATTGCAGATGCGCAGGAGCAGCCCAGGATCTGCGCAATGCGCAGAGCATGTATGTCACCAGGGCCTCTTCAAGAAGCAAACAGAAGATCGTTGAGCTTGAGGCTAAAATCAAGCAAGAAGAAGAAACCACGCAGGATGGAAAAATCACTGAGGAAGTCGATTGGATATGCGACCCAGGTACCCCAGCGAAACGAACAACCCAGTTCGTGCGTACCAAAGCGGAAAGTTGGAGGATGAAAACCCTCCTGGCGAAAGCCCTGGACATGAAGGACGCTACTCAGCAGAACGTGGAGAAGGAGCGACCCTCCCCAAGCGGTCCTCCTGGTTCTTCTTCCGCCAACCAGAAGCAAATGGAATGCAGACTCTCGGCCATCCAGGATGGGGTAGAGTTAGTCAACAAGAAGCTTACATTGCTCATCAGGTTGCTCAGGCAAACTATCAGCCCGGACCCGCTGGTGCAGGAACAAAAGATGAAGGAGGCCCAGAATTTCAGTTCCATGCAGGATTTACAAGACAAAGTGGACAGGCATGTCCTCGACGTGGGACTGGACATCACCAGCAGGCTGGGCGGCTTCCCGTGCATGGATGGGTTTCCTTAGTCCCCTGAATCTTCATGGCACAGTTTTGGCGTACTCGGTCCTCCTCTGGGTGGCCCTATATCCTCTAGTGTCATCTGTTGCGTCCGGGTTTATGTCTGTTTTTTCTGGGTCATGGTCCTTATGGGTCATGGTCCTTATGGCAATTTTGTGCTTTCAGTTTCGGCCGCCAATGGACCCCGGATATCATGCTTTTTTGTCATCTCTCAATGATAAATCGTTGGTCTAGTCTTTGCCGCCCTGCGTAGTGAGCTCCCGGCTTTCTGTCCTTCCTGTCTATGATCTTTTTGCATCAGGGAAGTCCGTCTCTTCCGTCCCTGTTTAGCGAAACTGTAAGAAGGTTTTCTGGTCACTGTCTGCTTGTGCAGACTCGTTGTAAATATTTTTTACTCTTTTAATATAATTATTTGACTTACAAAAAAAAAAGAAATGAACAAGGAAACAAATTAAACTGACTAGGGGGTCTAAGTGGAATAGGCGGTTGGCCACCAATATCCACCTGGATCATTCCTTCCCCCTTAGGAAGCAATGGTCCTCATTGCATGCAGAGCCTCCATGAGGTGACGAATTTCTGTTGAACCTTGTCCCTGGTGAACCACTTTCCTTGGTGAAGGAGTTGGCCTACTTTGACAACTCGATATAGTTGTATCCTCTGTTGGAGAGTGTTCATGATTTATGTGTCCATGATCTGATTAGTTGTGGCATGTTCCATGCAATCTACGTTGAGATCTATTGGTGTGATTTGTTCTGCAATGTTAGATGTGTCCAACAATGGTGGAAAGTATGGCCAAAGGCGATCTACATTGAACACTGGATGCAGACCAAGGAACAGTGGGATACTGAGATCGAAGGCATTGTCACCAATGGCCTTGGTGATGGTGTATGGCCTATATCGGATTGGGCAAAGCATGCGGTGGGTTCCAACAAGGTGCTCCTTTTGTAAATGTAGCCAAACTTTGTCGCCCACCTGGAACTCGTGTGGGACTCGATGTTTCCCATGGCGTTGCTTATACTTACCATTGGCTCTATCCAATATATCATGGACCTGCTAGTGGATGTGTTGAATGCGCTCAATGGAGTTGTTAGCCCTTTCAACTTCGGACTGAACGTGAGCCGAATCTACCTGAGTTGTTACAAATGCTATGGCCACATCAATGGGGCATAATGGCTAAAATCTCAGCCCTACCTGAAAGGGGTTGTGGCCTTTTACACTATGGAGAGCTCTATTGTAGTTGTGTTGGACATAGGTGAGACTTTCATCCCACATGTGTGGATGTTTCGAGTTGTACAAGCGCATAATGTGTACGATCATCATGTTGACAACCTCTGTTTGGCCATTAGTTTGGGGATGGAAAGCCGTGAACATAGTAAGTTTTATATCCAGCATTGACCAAATACTTAACCAAAATGCACTCAGGAATCTGTTGTCCCGATCTAAGACAATGGACTGTGGGATCCCAAAGTGTACCCATACTCACTCAAAGAAGATCTTAGCAATGACCTTTGTCATGATACTATTTTTTCAAGCCACCATGATGGCCATCTTAGAGAATTTGTCGACGACCGCGAAAATGCAATCATTGTCGTTCTTAGTAGAAGGAAGGTCCAACTTGTAATCCATGGAGATAGATTCCCAACGCCGGCTAGGAGTAGGTAGAGAAGTATACAAGCTTTGCTTCTTGATGGTTGGTTTGGCAATGGCACAAGTGTGCAGGATCTAATGTACTTCCCAACATCATGATGAAGCTTTAGCCAATAAAAATACTTCTGCAATACCGCCAAAATTTTATCTACTCTGAAACTTCTAGAGACCTAACTATAGTGCGCCTCCCAAATCATCTTGGCACACTCGAAGGAACACATATGTGTCCTAGGTGGCATAAGAGTGCATCCTGAAGGTAAAAATTTGGAACTTGCTTCCCTTCCAGGAGTGTCTCGTATATGTTGTCGAATTCTAGATCGCTCTTGCAAAGTTGTGGCCACCACGATGTCTCGTGCCCACATGAGTCGAGCACAGTGATTAGCACCATGAGCAGTGGTCAGGTGAGGCAATCAACAACATTATTGGTGTTTCCCTTCCTATACTTAATGTTCAAATGGAACTGTTGCAAATAGGTGGACCATTTTTGATGGCGATCGTTCTGCAACTTCCCTTGTGTCTGTATGAACTATATAGGTTGGTGATCTATGTGGATGACCATTTCCTTCCCCAGAATGTAATGCTTCCATTGACGGCGGGCCTGCACAATGGAATACATTTCTTCATCATAAGTGGGGTACTTTCGAACTGTGTGTGAAAGTGTCTCACTGCGGTAAGACACTAGATGCCCATGTTGAGTAAGAACTGCACCAATAGCATAGTTAGAGGCATATGTCTCAATCTCAAATGGTTGTTGCAGGTCTGGTAATGTGAGAAATAGTGCAAAACATAGGAAATTCTTCAACTTGGAGAAGGCATGTTGTTGGGTTTCCAACCAAAAAAACTTTTCTTTCGCTCAGCCCTTAGTGACTTGACTTAAAGGCCAAGTGATATGAGAGAACCCCAACATGAACCTACGATAGAAACTGCAAGACCTAAAAAGTTGTAGAGCTTTATTAGAGTAGTTGGGGCTAGCCAATCCCGAATGACTTGTATCTTGAATGGGTCACATGTACACCTTGCTCATCAATGATGTACCCTAGATATTGAACCTAGGTCAGGCCAAAGGTGCATTTCTTCAAGTTAGCGCATAGCTTGTGTTGGCACAAGGTTTGAAGGACCTGTCAAATATGGTGGAGGTGCTCTTCCCAACTCTAGCTAAAGATCAAGATGTCATCTAAATACACCACCACCAATGCATTGGTGAAGGGTCACAAGAAGTCATCCATTAGTCTCATGAAGGTTGTAGGGGTGTTCGTCAATCCGAATGACATGACCAACCATTCGAAAATACCCTCCTTGGATTTAAAGGAAGTCTTCCGTACACCGGAGGGTTCGATAGGCACTTGGTGATAACCTGACTTCAAGTCAATCTTGCTGAAATATTTGGCCCCCTTGAGCTGGTCATCAATCCGCGGGATTGGGTACCTATTCCGAACAGTGATCTTGTTCAATGCCCAATAGTCAATACAGAGCCTCTAGGTTCCATCCTTCTTCTGTACCAATACAATCAGGCTCCCACAAGGTGATGAGCTTGGCCTGATGTGCCCTTTCTGCAATAGTTCTCGAATATGCCTCTTGATCTCATGGCTCTCTAGAACAAAGTGTCGATAGATTGGTCCATTGGGTAGCGACGTGCCCAGGGTCAGATCGATGGAGTGCTCGACCTGATAGTGCAAAGGTACCCTTGTGGGTGACGCGAAAATATCCCTGTACTCCTCCACGACCTTGTCCATCTACCGCTGTTGTGTATAAGAGCCCTGCCTTGAAGCCATGGCCACAACCTTCTTCTTGCCTTGGGGGCGAATCACAAGGAAAACAAATTTCCTGGTCTAGGAAATGATCTTACTGCATTGATTTTCAATGATCAAAGAGATGGCAGTAGGCGGGGATACCTCTGGTATCTTGTAAAACTTATTAGTCAAAGTAATAATCATAGAGCAAGGTCTAGACTCATATACAACATGTCGCCTCCACAAGTATGGTTGTCCTAACAATACATCAGAAACTTCAAAAGGAGCAATGTCACACAATACCTCATCCGTGAAGGGCTTGATGTTATAGGGAATGCGACACTAGTGGCTGATACGAAGATCTCGTCCTTGGTGAAGCCGCCCGATGGTGTATTGTTGTGGATGTGTTATAGTCTTCAGGCCCAACCACTTCACGACCTTTGTTGAAATGAGGTTCTTTTGGTTCTCGATGTCAACAATGAACTGCTGTGGAGAACCCTTCACCCACATATGTGAGTGGAAGAGGCATTCCCCCTCCTTTGGATCTTCAGGATCAATATTATGGATCTTGGTGGTGGCCATGGTAGCACTAGGTTCTGCATCAATGATCTGTTTCCCTTCGTTAGTTCCCTTATCGGGTTTTGATTCAGAGTCAGAATCTGTTTCTGATCCGGAAGCCTTCAACGTGACCACCAATCACTACTTGGCCTCGATGCTCACTTGTATTGTGAGTGGAGATCTTATGGAACTCACACCATTTTCCCGTGTCCTTCTTCGTCTTCGGGGTGTTGTTCTTTGCTTGCGACATCGGTGGGATGTCCTGGGTAGTGCTGCCTTGGTTTGGTACTTTGTTTTGTGGTATGGGGTGCCTTTTCATTGCTTTGGATCCGCAGATCCAAAGTCCCGCTTCTTCTGTTTAAACTTTTGCTCAATCTTGATAGTGTATCGATACGCAGTGCCGAGCGAGGAAATGTCCAGGAACTCCACCTCATCTTGGATGTACTTGTGTAGACAGTCGTGGTACTTGAGCACCAAATGCTGCTCAGTATCCTTGATACCCAACTTTGCGTGAAGGCTATGGAAAGTATTTGTGAACTTTGGCACATCTTGGTCCCTTCCCTACCGTAGCATGGTCCACTTTATGTATTTGTCTTCATAGCTTTTGACAGGGTAATATTGTTCTTTGATGGCATCTCGGAAAGAATTCCAATTGGGTGTGGCTGAAAAAAACGAGGGTTCACTCTTGTCCTTTTGTTCACAGTAGGTTTCCCACCAATCCTTGACGTGTGAGGCAACTTTAAGAAGTGAAAAAATAATATTTTCCCCATTAGAAAAGTCATGAACTGAAAAATATCCTTCGAATATATTTAACCATTTATCTACGACGTCTACATCTATCAGGCCTTCGAATATGGGAATATCGAAGTTAACTTGTACCTTAAAAGGAGTGGTGCCTCCAAAGTGGTTGTTGGATGAAGATGCATCGGTTGTGGGTAGTCGTCGAAGGATTTGGGTAAAGTTATCCATCATCGCATCCCTCTGTCACTCGAGGGCTTCCTCGAGCAACATTTTGAAGGGATCTCCTGCACTCTCGTATTTCTTTTCTTCCGCCATGGGAGGTCATCGGGTTTTGCGAGGCTGATCTTGCAATGGTTCAACCAGATCAAGCCCTAACTCCTTATACCCTGACCTCGTTGGGGACATGCAAAGAAAAATAGAGAGAGTAGACCACTCTGATACCACTGATCTGAAATTAAACAGGAAAACAACAACTTACATATATAATCATAAACATAGAGATGCAACAAAAAAGCATTTCATTTCATTAATAGAAAAATATTGAACTATGCTTACAAAAAAAATGGAAATGCGATAGTTTGGGTGATGGTAGCTTATCTCTAAGAAGAGATGTGGCAGCTACATGCCTCTGAACTGTGTTACAATGAGGTTCAAGGGCCTATTTATTATTGGAAAACATGAGAAAACCCTAAACAACTAAAACCCTAACTCGAGGAGATGTAACAACAAGAGTTTGTGGGCCCCATTGGGGTTATTTGGGCAGCCAACTTCTCGGGGTCGTAACTTGGTCATATTATCTCTGTTTGGCGTGTATGATACCTTGTTGGAAAGGTCTTTTTGAGTACTACAGGTTCTACCACAGGACCCTACTTATGGTTGCTGAAATGTCCGGATCCCCAAAAAATATTGTTTAGGGGGTCAAAACTGCTCCGGAAATTCAAGACCCAAAAAACTACTCAAAATAGTAAATGTTGAAATGAACAAGGAAACCGATGAAACTGACTGGGGGTTCTAGGTGGAATAGGTGGGTAGCCACCAATATCCACCTGGATCATTGTCGTTCATAATTTGTAGCCAGGAATCCACAACCATGTTGCTCACTTCAAGATAAGGGGCTTCCACTACTTGTTCCACCACAAATACTGGTCTAAAGAGCTTTTTAGGGTTTGATGACGAAGGTTTGAGTTTTAGGACTTCCTTAAAGGATTTGGATTGGCCCGAGGAGCACACACCCCATCCTTTAGCTCCACCTCTAACTCTTGGTACAATGTGGACCGAGACTTCCTTAACTATGTCATACTCTTTTAGAGTTTTTTTATCCTGAAGTTGTTGATCCCTGTGTAGGATCCTAGTAAAATCATATGGGATTTCTAACCTATCTTGAATCTCGACTGCAAGTGAAGAGACGAGTGACTTGCAAACGAAGAGAAACCCTTGAATTTTTTTTCATAAATATTGTAAACTTCTCCAGATCTGAGGTGAAAACCTCTTCCTGGGAGCAGATAGAAGCTTACATCAAACATGATTCAAATCTAGGCAGATCTTGGCCTCCTCAATGTCCACGATGATATTTAGAGCAAGCATATTTTCTCTTATCCAAGCTTGTTGCCACCATGCTTATACTTTTATTATTATTAATATTCAAATAAAAAAATATTAAATATATTAATATGATTATTATTATCCTATCGTAGGCAGTATAAGGTATTTGATATGATTTTGACTTCGAATTAGTTGCGAGTTGACTAAAAATTAAATTATTCTCTCTAAATTAAACATTAAGAAAACAATTCAAGTTATTTTTTAAAATATTTTATTTCATTTATCTTAGATTTCATTGGTTGTAGGCTTATTCCTCTTATTATGTAATCATTGCTGATTTGATTTGTAGTACTCCTCCTTGAGTGATTGATGGTTGTACAACCCAATGCTTGTATTTAGCTGATGCTTTTAATTGTCTACCTATTCTATTAATTTGAGTCAGTAATGGACGTATATAATGTTTAAAGATACACTAATTGGAATGTGTAACTGCCATTATAGCTTAACACTTGTCGATCAAATGTCGTTATGCATGAGTCACATGGTTTGGAGGCGGTGGAATGAGGATTAACATAGGAAGATGAAAACCATCAATTTCACGTCTTGGAAAGGTGTGAGGCATCTCTTCTACTTTCAACGAGTTGCCAATACACATATATTTTTCCAAATAAAGAATAGACCATGTAAATCATTTCAAAGTCTACGGAAAATCAAATCTCATAATAATTTATCATCCAAGCAACAAGTTTTTATTAGTCAAAAGTGTTTCTTTTCTATGGTGTTTATCTCTTTCAATTAACAATGAACTAGAGAAGATATGACAAGAAATTGAATCAGTGACTTAACATCTAGGAGTGCCGTAACAACCCACCACATTTTTAATGAATATCGATGTTTTTTCTTCCTTAAAAAAACAACGCACCCGATCACCCTCTATCCAAAACCCATATATTAATATTAATAATTTCATTAACGCAATGTAACATTGCAAGTAAAGTTGCAACATCGCTTTGAATATAGTTTTCTTCAAAATTATTAAAAAAATTTAAAATTTGGGATCCTTCACTATGATATTTATTATTATAAATATTTAATTGAACATATATAGTATTTATCAAAATTGTTAAATCTCTGCGAAATTTTTTTAAATTTGGAGGCCTTCACTATCATATTTATTTTTATAAATATTTAGTTGAACTTTCACCAAACTTGTACTTATGGGGTAGCTATGTTCAAATTCATTTAACCAATAACTATCATATTTATTTGTGAAATTAGCAGGCCAATTGATTTTGGATAGAGTCCAACTATACATTTTATTAATACTTGATGAACTAAAATATTTTTAAAGGCCGTTTATAAATATATTATATTATAAATTATAATTTGTATTAATTTAATGGTTTTATTATTAACAAGTAACCCGTGTTTTGGCTTTTTGAACTTTGGGTAATAATAAGTTTGATTTACGTTATAATCAATATATAATTCACTAATATTTAATAAATTTTATATTATAGAATAATGCAAAATATTAATTAAGAGAAAAGTAAATATGTTATTAAAATTAAAATTAAAATTACAAACATATTCAAACCAAAAAATAAAAACTAAATCAATTATATAACATAGTTAATAAAAATTATTTCAACAATATTATATTGGTTTAAAACAATTTCTTGTAGTTAAAAATTACATTGTGAATGATTAAACTTCGTCCAAAAAAAATTAATGCCGAGATACACGTTCATTCTACGTGTAAGACAAACAAAACAAATAAATGAATCCAACAAAATAAATAATGACTCACAACTTCCCCACTTTATTATCTTGCCATAGGCGGGTATAACGATATGCTTTTGACTTCGGATTACTTGCGAATTGACTCAAAATTAAACGCAATTGTCTATAATGAGATTTTTTTAAGTTTTTTTGGTCGGTTTTTCTGGTCAAAATTTAACCTCAATTTCTTCCGCCGGATTCCGTCACCAGAATCTCCAAAAAGTCGCATTATAGACAACTCCAAATTAAATTATTATCTCCAAAGTAAACATTAAGAAAACAATTTAAGTTATTTTTTTAATATTTTATTGCATTTATTTTACGTTGCAATTATTATCTCCAAAATAAACATTAAAAAAACCATTTAAGTTATTTAAAAAAAAATATTTTATTACTTTCTGTAATAGATTTCATTGGTTGTAGACTTATTTCTCTTATTATTATGTTACACATTTTGTAAATCAAAATATTGACTGTCTATTAATTTTCTCTTTCTATTTGACTAAAATTTAAATAATATTTTCTAAAATTAACCCATATACATATATATATTCTTACATCTTATTGATCATAATTTTATTTTAAATCATTTCTTCTTATTGATGTAATGTACCAATAAAGAGAATAATAATATCAGATGTCTTATTCCTTTCCTGTAAATAATAAATGAGGTCTTCTTCATATGTTTCCTTCAATGCCAAGCCATCGTTACATTGAACTACTCATTTACCAAGGTAAAACCATAGTACTGGTTGCCTCAATAAATTTATCATTTTAGACATTGTTGTTCTAAATAAACCATAATATTCTTATCAATTATTATGCCAACAACGTACCCAAAATCTAAATCTGTGCTATCTTAGCATGGGCAAGAAATCCTACACTGCCAAGACTTACAATCCTCTTTTGAGCCTCACTCCAAGTCTAATCACAAGCCTGCCACCTCCGTGTTACAAAAAAAACTTTCACCATGAGTATCGTAAAGACTTTGCTACTTCGTCATCTTAACAAATATTAATGTACAGTGATGTGTGGTTTGACTATAAGTTTATTTGGGTCAAGCTTGGGAGACGGTAGTTCAAATCTCATTGAGTACACTTGTTTGTTGTGGTGGATGCTCTAGAAGCAGATTCCCCACCCCGGCCTTGGCAGCACGAGAGTCTCGCTTTGCTAAAACCATAGGATCTTAAGCTTTGCTCAAACCATAGGATCTTAGTATATCGGGTAGTTGGATGTACTCTTGGTGTTATAGTGGCAGCTACGAAAATTGGTCCTAAGTCTCCCATAAATTAGGACTGGTAGTGACTGATTCACCATATAGTTAAAAAAACAAAACAAACACTAATTACTAAACTAACTCTTTTATTGTGTCGATATTGAATCTATATCAACTTGACCCTGTTATTTTGTCTCCCTATGAAGTATGGAATCCATGTGAGCTTCTTGATGATAATGATGATGATGGTTAACGTCCACCGAGACCAAACATTGGTCTATCGGACGTAAAGAAACAAATTATTTATTTTGATTTAAGATTTTATTCTTATGTTCAAAAAGCTTGGAGAGAAGCCTCCCAAGCTCACTATAATTTTGACATTGTAAAAGGCTAGGAAGGTCAGTATTGTAACAAAGAATGTGACACTGAGATCAGATGTGGTTGTAAGTTCAACTTAAATAGAATAAGTAAACATTTAATTTCAATTTTAAATGTTTCAAAAAAAATAAATTACTTTCTTGAATAAGCTTCAGATAAAATAATAATAAATATTTAATTTTAATTTTGTTAATATTTTAAAAGAAACATAATTAACAAATGTTTTGTAATTGAATAACATATATCACTTAATAAGAAATTTTTTATTTTTTATTAAAGATATTTAAAATTATAAAAATATCACTATATAAAAAATATACGTATTTTAACTTTAACTTACATATTATCTTACTTAATTTTAAATTATTATTTTATATATATTATATTTATTAATATTATTAGATTTTATGTTTCATTTACTCCTTACCAACTCTGGAAGTCATTCGCAACTCACAATCCTAATTTTGGTATTATAAAATATTTACAGTACATACTTATCCAATTATAAGCATTTGTACTTTCATTATGTACTTTGATATTTCTTCTCTTTAATAAAACTCGTTCATATCTTGATAAACGAAAGTACATATATAATAATTCAAAAAATATGGAATTTGATAAGTAATTTGTTTGGATGATTTACCTTTCAAATATAACCAAAACATTTTATGGTCTCTAAACATTTCTTCTTAAAATGATAAAAACGAATGTTCAAATTGTACCAACCATCCAATTTGAAATTTGAAATTTCTACCCTTCGGCTTGATTAGAGATACCAGGATGCATTTAAAATATCCCTCAATATGGTTAATCAATATACTTAAAGTCATGGTCATACTTTCAAAAATGGGTCCTTTACTTCAAAAATGTGTCAGCAGAGTTATTCAATTCCATTTTGTTCATTAGATTATCTTCATCAATTTAATCCATTACTCCCCCCTTAAAATAAATTAATATGGTTTGGAAACCTAATATTTTGGAATCTGCATCTTTTTGGTTGAAAGCGTTTAAAATGGTTTTTTGGGATAGAAGTATATAGTATATTAAAATGGAGTTGTTTATTTAGGTAGCGGAATTGTTCCGAAGGTCAAAAGCGTTTGAAATTTAAACAAAAAATTTCAAAAATTCTTGTAGAAGCAGTGTTTGATTAACGCATGAACACCTAGGCATTCAGCCCCATCGCAATTATCTAAGCCTTATATCTTAAAAATTTATAATTATAATTTAAATTTACAAAAATCCCCACCAAATTTTCTCACAATATAACCGAAATTTTCATTATTTTCAAAACCAAAAAACAATCTAAGTAGACAATGACTATTCAAATATTTATATCTTTCCTCTTGACTCCACGGTCCACCATAGTGAATAGATGTAATCTACTACGCTGCAACTGACACGTACGAACTCTCAGAACATTGATGTATCACGCTGCAAGTGAATAGATGTAATCTAGTACGCTGCAACTGACACGTACGAACTCTCAGAACATTGATGTATCACGCTGCAACTGACACCTATGAACTCTTAGAACATTGTACTTCAATGAAGGTTGATGTATAATTATACATTGTATTTGAATGGGGTCCCACAGGTATATATACGTCATTCCATCATAAAGAATAGATGTAATCTAGTATGTTACCATTGACAGGTACGAACTCTGAGAACATGGATGTATCATGGAAACTCTTATTTCCAATTTTATAGAAAAGTTAATGCGCCTTGACATGCATTTTTGTTAGTCAGATATAATGCCAGATATAAAACACGCGCCTTGATAACCAGAGAAAAAAACGGCGTGTTATATCAGAGAGAGCATATCAAAACACATTAACTTTTTTATAGAGTTAGAAATAAGAGTTTCCAATGTATCAGGCTGCCATGACACCTATGAACTCTCATAACATTGTTATTTAAAGAAGGTTGATGTATAATTGTACGCTGTATTTGAATTGGGTCCCACAGATTATATATATACATGTGTTAAAACTAAGGCTTGTTCCCATCATCCTTCCATGATTCATCCCATCATATTACGAATATTAGAAGTCTTTAATCAAAAAGTTAAGTTTAATATCCTCAACAACTACCACCAAACACATTGCATTTCAACGTGAATTTCCCAACAACCTTCCATTTTTCTTGGGCACTTCCAAACTGTCTGTAAATGCGAAAACACGTGCATTGGTGGAGGTTATCCATTTTCCAATTTAAAAATTTAAAATTCAATGATGGAGCAGGATAGGAATTTCGAATTTGAAGCACTGGTTAAATTTGAAATTTGAGGGTCTCAGGGTTTGTAATGTTAGTGTCGATTTTTTTAATATGGCTAGTTTTGATATTTTAACATAGAATGTTGAAAAAATTATTGTTGTATTTGATGAGAAATCCATCCTGTAATAAGAATTTGGATGTAAAATTCCATTTCTAATTGGGAGCATGTTTTGTATTTTTATGATAGAATAGAAGTAATAAGATTTATATGATAAGTATGTAAAATAGGAAAATATATATGAAACTAACTTGATTTTTTATTATTCAACAATCGGCATGAGAATAATCCAATATTAAGTTTAAATGGGTTCTATACAAAGACATGGATGATTTAACCTAAAAACTCATAAAGTCCAAATAATAGCATAAGAATAATCAAATATTAAGTTTAAATGAGTTCTATACCATCTCTCAAAGACATGGATGATTTAACCTAAAAACTTATAAAGTCTAAATTAGCAATAAAGACCATAAAAGATCATCCACATTTAAACATCCAAAGCCTTTCTTATATAAGTTAAAGGAATAAGAAAACAAATCCTATTTTGAATGTAAGATAAATTCAATTTAGACATTTAATAAATTATGTAAAAATAATAAACCAAGATCTATCATTATGTCTCTAACTACTTTATAATGATATTCTCACAACCATCCTAACGTATAAGCTATACCATGATAAATATAACCATCCTTACATTTAATTTTTTTAAAAAGCTATACCATGATAAATATAACCATCCTTACATTTAATTTTTTTAAATTGTACTGGATAAACTGAAACAAGTTATCCTCAACCTGTTCAAACTTTTTGATCTTATGACAAGGTGTGAACACTTTTGTTTTGTTCATCGTACTAGTTATCTTGAAATTTTAACCAGCAAAACAATGTCAACACCTACTTCTGAATAGAGACACATATTTCGTGACTTGAGGAAGGATGATCATGGAACATATCAAATGTAAGTCGTTAGGGTGTAAAGTGGTTATGTGAAAAACATCAGGAGGACATGAAACCAGAATCACTATGTTTAAATAGATATAGGAAGTTTTGGTTTCTGTGGGATGAAGAATTCATTTTCATATAAGTAAAGAAGAGGAGGAATTGTTTGGGTTGTCAAAAGTGGTTGAAATCAGGGTAAAAAAATTTCGAAAGATCTTGTAGAGGCAGTATTTGAATCATGTTTTTGATGGTGGAAATAGATTCAGCACCATTGAAAATTTCTAGAACACCTAAAATTATAGAGTTTGACAACTTTTATTTAGATTACAAAAATCCCTGCCAGATTTTTTCAAAATATGGACCAAAATTTCCATAACTTTCGGAACAAAAAAACATAATCATGAAATTAAAACAATATAACTTTTTTATTATTCTTTTAAAATTTTTTGATAATAAATCTTTTTAAAATTTGAAATCACCATGGTGAATATTTCGACAATTAATTCAACAAAAACTAACCACATAAATTTAAAATCCAAATATAAATTTGAAAGAAGTGAAAAATACATATTTCTAATCTTCAATATCAGAACAAAAAAAATATTCCCTATAAGATCTGTAATTTACTTGACAGTTTCGATTGGGTTATGAAAAAAAAATTGCTCAAAATGTTTGCAGTCACTTCACTTCGAATCTAGTTTGTGGTCTTGATTCATCGCTAAAGCTTCGGCGTTAGAATTCTCCCTGCCCCGTTGTGTGCTTCTAAGCTTATGTATTTTATGGAAATATAGATCTGATTATAATCTTCACATTTCAGGTATCTCTCAGAATTTTTCAATGAAATATGTCAACACATTTCAAATTTCTTTTGGAATTTCTCAATGAAACTGGTCAATGTATATATTAGAATTCCTTGGAAGTAGAAATATTGTAAATTTTATTTGGGAAAGGCTTTGTCTAATGAGATGCAATTTGGTTTAGACCGTAGACTGTAATTTTTTTTATTGAAATGGAAGATTTTTTATTTTTATTTTGTAAAATTTTGATTTAATAGTATTCTAATCAAGATTTTGGAGGTAGAAAATCTGATTTAGAAGTGTCCCAATCTTGATTCTGAAAGTAAAAATAGATTCAACCCCCATAAAAACTTAAGACACCTAAAATTTTATAATCTGATAACTGTAACCTAAATTTCCAAAAACTTTAACCAGATTTAAAAAAAGAAAAATCTATATTTTCAAGGCTAAATTATAAGCTGCTTAGAATAAATTTGAGCATAAATCAGGTCAATTGTTTAACTTTATTTATATTCTTTAGATTTCCAAAATATTCCAAAATCTACCCAAAAAAAAATAGTTCAAAATAAAAAAATAAAATTTAATATAAATTCTTCATTCCTGCAAGTTATACCATTTGAGTCACAGTATGAAACTTTTAAAATCACTAAAAAATATTAACTTATTTATGTTATAAATTTCAAAAATTTATTAATAAAATATTTAATAGGAAATTCTTCACTTTATATAAATTCCCAATAGTATTGGGTATATATGTAATTTTTTTTTTTTAATGGCAACTGAAGAATATTTTGGACATCTGAACCTAAGTGAAATAAAATATTCAACTTCATTTATATTAATCTGATTCCAAAATATTCTAGAGTATAGAACAAAGTTAATTAAAATTAAACAATATATTTAATATGAAATTCTTCACTTTCTACCAATTTTTATATAGAAATATATCACCTCTGTACTATCTTTATAGAAAAGAGTAATCACAGTACCTTAAGAGCTCTTCCTGAGAGCAGCAGAAATCCCACATTCCCCAGAATGAAGTTGAGAAACTGCAGACTGCACGTTATATAATACATCTTCCTTCCTGCAACACCAAAATTTCAAAATCCTCCATAAATCCCACCTCTCTTCATGCAACTGACTACAAAAAAATATGAATCATTACTATTCTCTGCAATGAATTCAGTCTTCATAATATATAACAAAGCATTTGTGCACCTAAAGTAAAACCCATCAAATCTCTGTATCTGATGAACCGTCTGCCATCTATTATATGCAGTTTTGCCAGCAAACAATTTGCATAGAGTGATATAACAGCTAGGACGGCCATTAAAACTGTGCCCCATATCCATCCCAGAGGTGTCATGATAAAATTTGAGAATCCCAGAATATATCCTCCATTGAAACTTACAACAAGTAAAAGAGCCAGCTGATACCATGGATCTGAAAGCCACAACACAAAATACAGTTTCACAGCAGCAAAGTTAGTACTTTGATATCACTGTTTTGTATTCAGTGCCATACATATACATATTGTATATATAATTTTCTTTATACATGTCTCTGATATATAGGAAAAATTTGCAGGCAATACAGGCAGTCAGCTCAGGGTTCTCTTCCAGACCACTTGAGTCTTACATGAAACTTTAACTACTGAAACTAGTCCATGAAGCTTGCTTAATTCAGAGAGTTATATCTAATGAGAATAATGCTCACCATGATTAATTTTGTGGGCAGTCTTTGTATCATCATCCTGGCCATTTTTATTCACTGTCAAGCCATTTTCTATGGAGAAATGTGAGACACTACTGGAAGTTAGATGAGAGCCAGCAGGATCTCTGATGCCCATTTCAGAACCAGAAGAATTCATGGCATGCTTTCTGTAAAGATTCTCAGATGTGAGATTCAATGTGAGACATAGAAGGCAAATCAATTCAAACAGATGAAGGAATACGTTTTTGGTTGAACTACCCAAGAAGAATCACAGCAACAAGATAATGTGACAATGAGAAAATCTTTTTATTAATTGTGGTGAGTCATTCCTGAATCCTTTCACATCGGCTGTAGTAGTTGAGCATGATGTGGGGCGTTGGAACTTGGGGCTTGAAACGCTGCTGTCAGCTCCTCCAATTGTGTTGAATGAGAATAGAACCTCAAAGCAAGTCAAAGCAAGTGAGTGAAGTAGCTGGACTTCTCAGAGTGAGAGTTGTATTTGATGAATTTATTATGAGATTGTGTATATGATATTCATTTTTGGTGTTTAGCAGAATACCTAAATATAGAAAAGGGTTCAAAAAGTTATTTGGAAAGTATTGAAAAAAGTGATTTAATTTATTGCTTTTTAGCTTTTCAATAAATTATATTCTCTGAAAACATCGTCGTTATCCAAGAGGAAGTAAGTTAAGTAAGTTGTTATAAACCGGGGAATTAACTCACTTCTATAAATGATTGATTTCTTTCTCAATTGCCAACAACTATAGCAGTTTTAGTGGCAGTTGGCAGTTTTTTATAACGCGATTGTTTAGAAGTTTTTTCAGTGGGTTTTTCCAGTCAAAATCCTGCAGCAATTTATTGGAATCACAAGTTTGGTAGCTAGTTTCTGTACAATCAAAGCGTCCCAGGGGTTTTTCAGGGTGCTGAATCCAAATATGCAGTTAAAAAACCATTTTAACTGCAACAAATCAAGATTTAACCTCAATTTCTTCCGCGGGATTCCGTCACCGGAATTTCCAAAAAGTCGCATTATAAACAACTCCGTTTTAGTGCGGCCAATTTTACATAATTATCTCTCTAGACGATACCAACCGTTTGCTTTTGTTTATCCTGTAACATCTTGATTCAATCTTTTACATATTCGATAATAATATAGAAATCAATATAAACTTGAGAATTAACTCACATTTATAAATCGTTAATTTCTTTCTCAATTACCAACAACAATACTAGTTTTAGTGCCATCAATTTTACATAATTTTTTGACAGGACAATACAAACAGTCTGCTCAGAGTTCTCTTCCAAACCACCTAAGTCTTACATGAAACTTCAACTGTTGAAACTAGTGTATGAAGCTTGTTTAATTCAGATAGTTATATCTTAGGATACTAATGCTCACCATGATTAATATTGTGTTCAGTTCTTGTATGATCATCCTGGCTATTTTTGTTCTATAGAGAAATGAGAGCCAGCAGGATCCCTGATGCACATTTCACATTTCAGAACCATAAGAAATCATGGCATGCTTTTTGTAAGAGATTCTCAGGTGGGAGATTCTGTGTGAGACTTAGAAGGCAGATCAATTCAAACTGAAGATGGAATACATTTATGGATGAGCCACCCAAGAAGAATCCCAGCATCAAGATAATGTGACACTGAGAAAATATTTTTATTAATTGTGGTCAGTCACTCCTTTCACATGGGCTGTAGTAGTTGAGCATGATGTGGGGCGTTGGAACTTGGGAGTTGAAGCGTTGTCGTCAGCTCCTCCAATAATCTGAAAGCAAGTCAGTGAAGTATGTGGACTTCTCAGAGTAAAAGTTGTTCATCAAGAATTTATTATGAGATTGTGCCTTAAATATTTAGTTTTGGTGTTTTCCAAACTTATGAGATTGTGCCTGTAATATTTAGTTTTGGTGTTTTCCAAACTTTCTAAATATAAAAGTGTTCAGACAGTTATTTGATAAGTACTGGACAAAAATTAATTTATTGTTTTTTTAAATAATTATGTATTCTTAAAACATGGTCATTATCCAAAAAGAAGTAGGTTGTTAATTAGGTAACTGGAAAATCCTTTATTTCAATAATTTTTTAATATCATATTTTAAATATTGGATAATCCATTATTTTAATGATTTTTTTTCAAGAGGTAGTTTGGTTTAGTTTGTTTTGTTTTTTTAAATATTTTTATTTGACATATTTCTAAAATCTATGCAATGGGAGTATATTTTTTTTGAAAATGTCATTTTTTATAAAAGAAATAGAATAATGAAAATTACTAAATAAATAGAATCATGAAAATTGCCAAAAATAAGTAAAGATAACCAATATTGAAAATTTCATTTGTTTTTTATATAAACGAAATAAAATAATGAAAATTACCAAATAAATAGACTCATGAAAATTGCTAAAATAAAATAGAAATAAAAAAACCTAAAATATGATCATCTCTGGCTTCCATCATTAATTCATAGAAATAAAGTGATAACAAACTTAATGTTTTAATGTTTTTTTGGGTCACTATCCACTAACCACCTTGCATCAAAATTCCAACTTTGAGTAGTGTTTTATACGTAATGCATTTTTCAATATGAAATTAAAAAATAAATTATTTCAAAACTTATCTTTGACCTATAACACAGACTTTCAGATTTGATTATATCTCAAATTATTTGTGTTTGAAACCATTAAAAATCATTGGACAAAATTCTAAATTAAAATAAGTTAGGACAAAATCCTAAAGTTAAATATTACTACATGACAAATTAGTGTTCAATATTGGTAGCCAATGGCAACAAAGTCACAAATTGATAAGAATTGTATTCAATTTGAACATGTGCCCCGTGAGAATCAAATAATGGACCATCTGTGGGGTCAAAGTTAGCGAATCTTGCTTTTTTAATAAATCAAACTGAACGTCTTTTCATTTTTTAAATAAATGAAAGTTGCACCAATAGGTTTATTTGATATATTATTTAATTATCTAATATATATAATATATAGTATATATGAATAGTAATTTCTGAAAGTTTTCTTCAAGTTTTTGAGTATAAGATAAAATTTAAATTAAAAATAAATATTGGTTTTTAAATTTAATAAATCAATTATCTCAACGGATGTTAACCACGGACACACCATCATCATATATATTAAATTTATATTTAATTAATTTTTGTTTGAAATAATATAAACTAATCAATTAAATTTGAACGTTAATAATATATTTTTATAATTTTTAAAATTTAATATAATTCATAAATTTTATATAAATTTTTTATTTAAAATTTAATTAATTATTTTATAAATAAAAAAATTCATATAATCATTTAATGTTTAAAATTGGCAATTTATGTTATAATTTTTTATTTAATTGTTGGGTTATCCCGTTATGATAATCATATAATTTATTTTTATTTAAAATTAATTTAATTATTTTATAAATAAGGAATTCATATATCACTTTAATGTTTAAAATTGCAATTTATATTATATTTCAATATTTAATTGTTGATTCAACTTCATATTTATCCAACAAAATATTGTGCAGAGTCTGGACAATCTAGACACCCAATCAAATTTTATTTGAGTAAAGGCTACTTTGGGTAAAGTTCAAATATTATAAACTCAATGATATGCAGAATTTCAATAGTTTGATATTGGTTGAAAAATAGTTTTTAAATTATTTAATATTAAATTTTTTAATGGGGTAAAAAGCCCCTTCATTTTAAAAGAAAAAAACAGTGCGAATCCATCGTTTTTAAATTTAGTAAAGTTTAATTTTTCGAAGTTATCTATATAAATATATTATATATATATATATATAGGCTTTGTATATATATTATATATAATATATATATATATATATTAATGTTTAATAATAATAATGTTAAAGTTATATACTATTTGAAATCTTTAATTTTCTAATTTTAAATGATTATGTTAAGAAATAGTTGTTTTTTTTAAGATGTTATTGTCCTAAAATTTATTTTTGTTTGATTAGAATTTTATTTTATTTTTTTATAAAATAAAATTATTTGATATTAAGTTTGTATGTGGTTTCCTGAAGAGATTACATTTATCTAATAATTCAGGTTTTTTTAATAAAAAACATGGTAGGAGATCTGAAATTATCTTCTAAGAACTTATTATTTGAATATATTTTACAACTATTTCGTAATTATAATTTCGACAAAATTGCCCCAATAAGAGAACTATTTTACAAAAGGAAACCATTTGTTAAAAAGGAGGATCTATAGACATCTTGCCTGACGTTCGACAAAATTGCCCCAACAAGAGAACTACTTTACAAAAGGAAACCATTTGTTAAGAACGAGGATCTATAGATATCTTGTCTGACGGGCCACCAAAATTGTTGCTTTCTAAGTTGCGATGATCATCTTGATTTCTCTGGAATTGTAGATACTTGCAATTTGTTGGCGCATTGTCTCAATCTCGTCTTCCATTTGGTTCACTCTGGCTTTGAGAAGTTGCATATCTTCCAGTAGAAGGAGGATAGTATTAGATTGTTGATGAAGTTGCCTATGAAGGTCACCTTCGTCCGCATGGCAGTCAACAAGAGGGTGGGGACAAGAATTGCAAGCATTGATGCCTCTTATGGTAATTGCGGTGGAGCCAAAATATTCCACGGTGTTCAGAAAGTAGAAGAAGGGGGCGCCAATTCAAAACGCTTGGACTACAAAAAGGTAGAGAAATAGGTCTGCAAGTACAAATAGGGAGGAAAGAATAGTCGACACCCTGAGATAACAAGGAACATGGGGTTGTTCTTGGAAAACCAGAGGAGGAATCAAGATACTTGGGGAACAAGGAGCTTTCCAATGAAGGCAAGAAACAAATAACAACCCAATTATGTGACCAAAGCAGAAATGCATAGTATGCAAGTTGAGAACAACAATTTAAGCAAGGGAGAGAGGACTGATTGGAACATTGAAATTGCATAATTACCTAATGCTTCACACTCGGTTGTGTTTCCAACTCCAAGGCCACTCCAACTTGAGAAAAAATATTAAAAGCTTAGAGGGTGTCATAGGAGTCCATATCACAATTGAGAGAGCCACAGTATCTGGAAGCATAGTCGTCTTAAAATTCCTAATAGCCATGAAGCATCCAAACTGGAAACATTAGCCTTGAATTACCAGTGAATGAGGACAACCAAGACTAAAACGAACTGAATTCACAGAGATAAGAGGGGGAAATTTCTCTTGACACAAAGGTGGATGAGCAAGAAGCCAACAAAATTCGCTTCGACTCTAAGAAAAACAAGGGTATAGTGAATCCACCATCCACCTGGAAAACAACCTCGCACTGTCAATAAGAAACAAAGGCTAACCTCTTGTAAATTCCTCATTTGAAATTTGTCCATAGCTAAAATCTTGGAGGATGAAATTTCCCATGCATCAGAGATTGAATAAACCTTAAAATGTAGTAAATCTCCCCACCCAGCAACCCTCAAGGAATCTAGTACAAGGATGAGAGAACAAAGAGAGATCAAGTTTTTGGTAGATAAATCCACATGAACGAAGAGGGAGGGCGCATGTTTAACACACGTACCACATGCCAACTTATCCTTGATGACAAATCAATGATGTCACTTGAAATAAAACCAGTTGCCAATATGATGGGGCAAAAAACTTGGCTAAGGAGATCAAATTAATATGGTTTTCTTGATGCACTAATTTAATCAACTTCCTTTTGTGAGGATTGAAGAATTCATAGATAGAGAGCTTCACAGAATAACTTTCCAACTTGATAGACCATTGATCACTAATTTCCCCTGCTTCAAGGAGACAACCATCATTAGCTTGTGTGTTTTCCGCTTTGTTCTAGCTTCTCAAGATGTGGAAATAAGCATTTTGAGGGGATGAACCCATAATACTTTTCATCCTAGTTAGAAGGAGGTTGAGATGGTTGTTTTAGGAGAAGAACCCTTTTGAAGGTGCTGAATAGTGGTGAGGGAGTCGCCTATGATCACAATCTTAGAGACATCCCTCTCTTTATCCAATGAGAGGTTGAGAAAGAGCCCATACATTTTTGCAAGGTTATTCATCCTCTCGCCTAACTCCCATGAATAATATACTTCTTGTTTTTCTTCGGGACTCAAAAGAATCCCACCCCCCTTTTTTTAATAATATAAATAAACTAGTTAATGACTCAAAACTTAAAAACATGTGATAATAATGAACATTCATCCCGTTATAAATTGCCAACAAACATTTAAATAGTACATTTTTTCTTTATAATAAAAAAGAATGAATGGTGATTCTTTCATTATTCATAAACAATTATTTTGTAATAGATTTTACTATCTTAAAAATAAAATAGAATAAAACTATAGTATTTTAACAATTTATTTATTTAAAATTTTTTCAAAATCTTTGCCACTCTATCAATTTTTTTGACGTGTTAAGTCAACAAAACTATGTTGACCTAGGAACGTTTCTTTACCTTCTTTTAGATCATAGAAATACAAATTAAGAATCTCAATTATCTCTTACTTGAAGGTCCATAGCCATATGGTCTTACGAAAATTAATCAATCATCATACATCATATTTTAAAAAAAGTGAAAAAAAAATACTTCTTATAAAAGTATATACATAATAAGTGTAAAATTTTATTATTAAAAATAAAATTTCAAAATTCAATACATTCACACTTACATTCAATAAAAGTAAACAGGGAGGGAGGGAAATTTGGTTGAGTTATTGATGATTTTACATAGGAAAAAGGGTTTGATTATCTTGTTGTTGTTCTTCTTCTTTTACTTGGAACCCATAGTACTTCCCACATTTAGTGGATGGTACCCGAGGCCTTGATTAGGGGACCTCACCCCTAGGGAATTGAAGAGAACCAAACCCGTGATCAGAAATAACTAGCAACAATATAAAAAAAACTTCATTTATGGTTTTAGTCCACTTGAAGTAACCCTTGCTGCTTATCTTATATTAACATTAATCTACAATAAAATGATCATATTTTTATTTATTATTATTTATTATTATTATTATTATTATTATTATTATTATTTTCTTTTGAAAGTGAGCATGGTTACATTGACATTTCAAACATGGAGAATAAGTTGCTATAATATGTTGACAAATATAAAAGTAAAGGGAGGAATATCACACATTAAAAACAAATTTCAAAAATTGATTAAAGTTACAATCATACTTGACAGAGTGAGAATAAAGTATATATTGAAAAATATGGAGTAGATATTTGACATAAACTATGGAAAGATGTAGAATAAGACGGGTTGTTGTGACTTTAGTGGTAATGATTATGTGTAAGGATAAAGGATATTTTTATGTAATGTTCAAGGATTTGATTTTATGATAAATCAATGACAATATGATTAATCATTTTAGGAGTTACAATTTTATATTTTTAGATGTTATGATGGAGGAAAAATATTACAATATATGGCTTTAATATCACACATTTGTGGCATATATGCATTATTAACATTCCTTAAGATGCATGATCGACACTGTCGCAGTTACTCTTGTCATCGTTGTCGTTCGTCGATGATGCTCTAGTCATCAACACTGTGTTGTTGTGCTTGTTTCCTAGGCAATATTTTTTTTTTCCATTTTTGGCTCATATTTCACCAAGGGAGTTGAAGGGGCTAGCGTGTTTAGACTTCGCGCCTCTCTTCGTTGTGTTTGGTCTCGATCTGATGTAGGAGTTGAGGGGGTTGAAGTATGACAACTACATAGTCATTTTTTCTCCAATTTCGTGCCTGTTGTTCAATTTCAATGGAGGTGGATGGTTGCAGTTTAGGTTTGTGGCGGTTCCTTCACTGTCTTGGCCATTTTCTTCATGTGCTTGATGGTGTTGTTGTTGTGGTTGTGGTCGTTTTCTAGGTGATTTTGTACCACATATTTCCTATGGGGTTTACATGGGCTTCCTGGGTGGCTTGTGCCCTGGTTTGGTGCCCTATATTTGGGCTTGTTTGTTTATTATGTATTTGTTGCCCATCTTGGGCTTAGTTTTATGCAACCCCTTTGGGGTTTCTTCTATGTCGAGCCTACGTGTCCCCATTTTTTGGGCTTTTCTGGGGTTGTTTCTGGTGTGCCCTTTGGGGTTTTTTGCGGGTCCATGCACTCTGCTCTTCTGTTGGCTTCTTGTCCTTTTCCTTGAATTACCATGAGGCATTTTTCTGGTCAGCTTTCGGTCGATGTATCTGTACTGCCCTCAGGCATGTACAAAATATAATTTTGTCATTGAATAAAATTACAATTTTTTTGTGACTTAAAAAAAAAATCCTTAAGATGCATAGCCCACCCTTAATGTTTTTTTTTCATGTCATTTTAGCAGTGGTTTTGTGTTAGTATTTACACCTTCCTTAGTATCTATACACAACATCGAGGCATGTGCCAATGTGTGTCATAGTAGCATCATAGTGTCTAATGTTGCACCACATTTCTATTGGGAAAACAATACAAACATGGAAAAATTTCTGAAAATATTTTTCATTTGAAAAGAAACAAGAAATGAAACAAGTGAATTTTACAACACGCTATTTCTACATTTCCAATATAAAGTGAAAAAAGGCAGGTCACTTCTATTTCATTTGGTTCGATTATGTGGGCAAAGTTGTGAGATAATTTTGGGACATACAACATGAACAAGGAATGGAGATTTGAGGTCCCTTCAATATATCTATTGGATCCCCAACATAAAAGGTAAGATTTGTTGTCATCTCATTTGCTCTTATTTTTCTTAATTTTAGATTCTTTCTCCTGATTTGGTATTTGGAAAGTGAATGGATGGGTTTTGAGATTTGATATATATTGTGGAATAGATATTTGTGAAGGACTTTATTGTAGGGTTAAAAAATGAGATTCATAATGACAAAAAAAAATAGGGGTTTATGGTTTACATATATCTTCCTCCTCCTCTTCACACCCCAATTACCAAATCACCTCCTTCTTCCTATTCTTGTTGTTTTTCCACATCTCCCTCTTCTTTATTTTCCTCTTATTCTCTTCTCTTATCATCTTCCTTCCTCTCCTTTTCTATCTTCTTCTTTCTCTCTTTCCATCTATTCTTTTCTCTCTTGTTCTTCTCTCCCCAACTTATCTTCTTCCTCCTCATGTGCCCTTATTATTTTGCTTCTCCCTCTCCCTCTTCCCCTTCTATTTCACCTTTCTCTTCTTATTCTTCTTTTCATCTTCCTTCCCCTTCCTCATGGCCACTTACTTTATGTCCCCTAATCCGCCTCCTTTGCCTCCCCATGCCTTTTGTTCCAGTCAAATACAAATGTCAAGACACTTTGATTGTAAGTGGAAAGGATATGGGACTTTTTCCATCTACTTACCCCACTTTTATGGCTTAATGGAATGACACATAAAGCACAAGAAAATTCACCAAAAGCGATGAACACAACCATACAAATCCATGTCAATACAAACTTCAAGACATGCCACTATGTTGGGTAGCGGAGGCCTCGCGTAATAGTTTTGGGGCTCAAAGCTCATAATTTTGGGTAAAAGTATGGTAAAGACTTCGTGAAATGCCTGAAGCATGAATTATAGTGAGTCAAGTCAAAGGGTTGTCCGCCCGAAATCAATGTAAAAAAATAGAAAGTGAGTTGGCCTGCCCATGGTTCGTGGACCATGGAAATGTATAAATAGAGCAAGGCTCTATGGCTAGAAGTCAGTTTTTGGTTTTGGATCTTGATGTTATGGGTTTATGAAGGCAATATTCTCTCTACGTATGTAAGTCTGAGTCAAGGGTGTTGATAAATAGATAGAGGCTCAGAGGCCTGGTAGAGTCCGTAGTTGTGTGTGCAGACCCCTACAGCTGAGTGCGTAGGACGGATCTGGTTGTACTAGAAAGAGGATCAATAAAGATAAGAACTTCTGAATCATTGTGTGCTTTATCATGAATCTATTTGTTGCTTATGTTCTAATTTTACGCATATTTATGATTGCGTGCACTAGTTGTTACTGTTAAATGTTTGCTTAAATAACTTAAGACGTAACTCAGATCTATAATAATTTCATTAATAAGAAAACACACCCGTGCAGATCTACGTGGAAGCTCGATAGCAGTACAGAGTGGCGCGAGACCGCAGAATGGTTCGTGACCCCTATAGACCACATCAAGACATCCCAAGAGTGCGAAAACTTGGTTCTAGCACCCTCCCTTGCTACGTTGGATGAGACCTCATCCCGCGTTCTGTATACTGTTACCAAAAGGGCCGGTAGCTGCGGGATTTGTTTGGCTAATAAATCTTTCGAACTTGGGTAAGGGCCCAATAAGCCAACAAATGGTTTCGTTGCCGGGACTGGGATCTGCTTAAGTGATGTCTGATGTCGGAACACTGGAACCCTACGAAGAGAGAACTTGAAGATTGGTTGGATCAGAAGCTTCAAAAATTCGTGATACAAGAAAAAAAAAACCCGCGGATATCTGAGGAAAGGTGGCTGGACCGCTACATATACACAGAGATCCATGAGATCTTCTTCGCGTCCTTCTCAACAAAGCTGTATGAGTGGATTGTGAGGCTAGCTGACAGTCAGGGAAGGTGCCAACGGGATCAACCCATAGTGTGGACTCCAGAGTTGGTGCGTAGGCTGGAAGCATTTGAAGATAAAATCGCGCGGGTAGTAGATCAATGGTTGGATCAAATAATATGCGAGTTTATCACCGAATTCACGATTGACACAACTGTGAATTATAGCGAAGCAGAAAGGTGCTTTCTCCAAGGACCGTGGGGTAAGTACATCAAATCGTTGAATACCTGGATTAAAATGTTGTTATGTGAGAAACGGGTTATGCGCATCCATTGATGTCTAGGGTAACGCAGAGTGGAAGAGGCTACCGAGGAACCAAAGGATTAGAAAACAGTCCTTTGATTTCTATTCTGCGAGAAAGCAAGGAAGATCACGTAGGGTTCTCTCCGAGAAGCGCAGTCTGATTGATAAAGCAGTGCATTCCACTAGTAACATCGCCATCCACGTTGTCCCCCACTTCACCTACATCGAACCCATCTTCGCCTACCCTACCTCCACCACCATTGAGGGTTGGAATGGCGAGTGCAATCAAGTTGCCGATATTTAGAGGCGTAGGAAATGAGGAACCAGATCAGTTCTGGTTTGTGGTAAAGGCTATATAGAAAGCCCAAGGCATAACAAATGATAATATCAAAAAGGCTACTCTGGTAAGCATGCTGCAGGATCATGCACTTAGGTGGTATATAAAGTACTCTAGTGATCACCCGAATGTGGGAATAGCAGTGATCTAGGATGCGTTGAACAAAGAATTTAGTTGGCCAAAATCAGAGACGCAGTCGATCATCGGGTTCAAGGAGATCACGATGCTACCTGGTGAAACCCCATGGGATCTGGATTAGAGATTGAAGAGTACAATCCATGAGGCTAACATGATGCTGACGGGTGCGCAGCACTGCACATGGTTTGTGGCGTCTTTGACGCCACAATTGAGGACAACGCTATCACAACAAAAGATCTCAACCCAAGCTGAAGCATTAGAGACAGCAATGAGGTTGCATGAAACTCCAATATAGGATCTGAGGTTGGGAGTTCAGCAAATCCACACATAACTACAAAATCTATGCTTAGAAATGCAAAGTTTGAAGCAAGAAAGGGTGCCTCGGCTGGAGGCGCATACAAAAGTAGGGTGTATCAAATGCAAAGGTCAAGGTCATGACAAGGACCACTACCCCATATTCGTGAACTATTTGGTGGGAGGGGGGTCGATGCCATTAAGGCTGGAGGTACAAGTAGGGTCAAGTGTGGCGCCCATGCTATGGTGCACAATTTTTCAAGTAGGAGGAAAGCACACAACATACAACTGTCACCTATTGCAAAAGTATACCCAGACCCCACAACAGCTGTACTAAAACTTTTGTAGATCAGTGGGTCATGACGAACGAATGTGTCGAAGCTACAAGCTAATGATGGAGAGGACCCTATCCTATCGAATGCAAACTAAGGCACGGGGTTTTGACCTAACCATAGGGCCACGTGGTGGATTCCAAGGACGCGGGTGAGGAAGAGGAGGAATGGGGCCTGGAAGAGGGCGCAGACAACTGATCTATTATAATTATAGAGGGTCGGGGCACTACGCCCGCGACTGTACTAACCTGATGAGAGTATCTTGTCCATACTGTGAGCATTTTGACCATGAAATGGTAGATTGTCCGACATTGATTGCCCAAATGCGCGAAAAGGGGGTACTACAGCCTATGACAACTCAAAATGTCCAAATGATGAGATCTGAACTGCGCGAAGAGGACCTCAGTGTAAAAATGGTACTAAGAAGTGGTGCAACCACGAGAGGAGAGGCAAGGAAACAATTGAGAGAAGATGGGAAGGGTCGCGATGCTCCTACAAAGAAACTTGACTTTGTGGTGGAATAGGTGAAAGGGGTGTCTAAGGAATCTTAGAAGAGCTTCACAGAAGTCTCTACTCTAGGTAGTAGGGATCCAATTGAGCCGGGAATGGATCCCTCTATGCTTACTACCTTTCTAGAGACATGTATGAAGTTGCTATGCGGCAATAAGGTAGTTAAAGGACTGCAAGACCTGATCACTAGGTGCGCAGGAGAAGGGGAGCCACACGTAGTCTAGAAACTGGGAAAACATGCTCTACGCACCAGGCAGGAGATGCGAATGACAATGCAAATCAGTGAGTATGAGATGGTTCAGGTCATCCTGGATTTGGGGTCAGATGCGAATGCGTTGGCTAAGCAAACGTGGGAATGCATGGGTAGGACTGCACTACAATGGTCTCCTATTCAACTACGAATGGCCAACCAACAAAATATCTTATTGATGGGAAGATTGTAAGGGGTGACAGTGGACATTGAAGGCATAAGTAGGTAGATCGACTTTAAGGTAATAGAAATTGTTGATGACAGTAACCCATACCCTGCGTTGCTAGGAATAGATTGGGCCACGGACATGAATGGGGTCATCAACTTAAAAAGATGAAAGATGACATTCAAGAAAAAATCACTCTATGTTATAGTTCCGCTAGACCCAGCCGAAGGATCAAGCTACACCGAACCGGTGCGCGATGAGGATAGTGACAATGAACTGGACTTCATCTACCAGATAATAGCGCAAGACCAGGATCAGGTGAATCCCATAGTAGATGGGAGACTCTCATGGGAGTGTGATAGTTCCTGCACCTCGGATTTTGACGAGGAGATCAAACGATGGCAGAACCAATTGCATGAAGTCACAACACTCAACTGTAACATGATGATTAGATCACTACGATGCGTGGCAACCGAGGTACGACAACAACCAGTGGACAATGACACAACAAAGGAGGAGGATTTTGTCAACCTTTGCGTAACTTCAATCATAGAGCATAAGTGGCAGGGCGCGACAGAAGAAGCATTGCATGCAACAATCACACGAAGGTGGTGTGCATAGAGGAAGATGAGGTGGAATGAGCGCGGAGGTAGAAGGTAGTTTCGAGTACAGATTGGAGGACATGTGCGGCGAACGCAGCCAGGGCAGCCATGACAGAGAAGTGTGGGCACCCATCTACAATGGAGGGCACAATTATATGCTACATAACCATCGAACCAACTGAATCTGCGCGTAACAAGGGTTCATTGGGCTGATAAGACCCTAAACAAAGCAGGGTTTGCCAAGGGAACTCTATCCACAGTTGAACGAGAAGTAAAGAGAATTTCCCCGATCACAACCCCTATAGTTCGACCTGAATGAGAAGACCTAGATGAAGGGATTCAAGGTTGTGGAAAGCCATTCGGCGCGGTGGCTTGATACTTCGTGAACTGAAGGAAGTAGGGGCAAGGCCAAGGAGGAAAAGTGCGAGGCTAGACGAAGAAATTGACAAAATAAAGCTAGGAGGCACATAAACAGGTCGTGTGAGCGTGTGAACGAAGGGATCAGACCTGGTCGTCCCTCTTACGATGCTAGAATAAGCGGTGACCCTGCTATCATTGTTGCGACTGCACCCTACTAAATAAGGGATCACAAACCGCAATGCGCTATCTGATTCGAAGGTACGCGAAGGGTGCCTGTAGCCTGGGCTAGCAGGGAAAAGGAAGGCTCGCACAAGGGGTGCGACCACCTGACTATCTGTAGGAGGCCCAGTCTCAGTGCTCCACATAGTTTAAAGAGGGCGCAGGACTATAAAAAAATCTGCAGGAAGGTTGCGCAATTCGGCCATGGCGCGCAGGGCTAGTAAAAAGCATAGAACACACCTACATACCAGGGGCTGCACTGTCGCGTGGGAGGGATGGAATGTGACCGTTGTAGTTAATTTTCATGACAAGATTTCCCATTTAAGACACCGAGGAGTGGACGACAAGAAATTAAGACATAAGGTAACCGCCAAAATCGCATTAATGAGCCACGAATAGGGAACAAGGCCGAATTTGAATTTGAAATAGTATATAAAAAACAAGTGGAGTGTCACAAAACAAAGCTTGGTCATTCGAAGATTAGGACGTTCTAGGTTCAAAACGATAGGAGCAAGATGAATGAAAAACTGTTGAAAGAAAGCTCGTGGTTTTAGGAATTGCTGAAGGAACTGCAAGAGTCATCACTCAGGTTGATAACCACCACCAAGGACGTTACACAGAATCTTATGCCGCAGGCAGACGAAATCCCTAAATCACCTAGGATGTTGTGGACTAAGAAGGACCCCCAAGTACTGTTAGGATTCCAAGAAACTCTCCTAGGTTGTATCTCGGAGATGCCTAGTAACATATAAATTCAACTATTGTTGCAGGTTTAATGGAAGGAATGATTTGTTGGTTCAAGCTAGATAATCACTTCTACTTTGTTTCACTCGAGATATGCATGAACATCCTCAGACTATAAGGCTTTAGACCACCAATGCTCACAGTTTTAGAGATTAGGTGAATATGGAGAATACTAACCACACTAGTAGATGCACAAGACCATGTGATGGTCGGCTGCAACTAGTAAAGAAACCTGTAAATCTAATCTACTAATGCAAAGACAGGATGACAACTCTCCTGCATTAGATAGAAAGAAACCTGGGCAAACTATTTAATGATGCGTACAAGATTCTAACAAAGAGATAAGATGAAATTTATCTAGTGCTAAACATCAAGAGATCAAGAACACAACATATCAGGTACAAGCTTGGAACCGAGGAAAATGGAAAGTGAGCAGTTAACAGCAAAAGAAGCTTGTATTAGCTGAAAATGAAGATGAGACGCTACAAGTGACAAAATATCTACAGTCTCCAGAAGTCGAACCTTACATCAAATGCCAACCCTGATTACATCTTGCTTCTGGATATTTATAGATTTACATTACAAGGGCACTTGGCCATTTAGGTATGGAGGGGTCATAATTGACCACCAACCACATTTAACTGCCTGATGGAGTCTCTAAACATGTTTGCTTGCTTTAGTGAGTGAATATGATTTGTTCAGGTGATGTGCTGTCCTTTTAGGCTGTTGGAGTTCTCGTACTTGTGGAGTTCCATAACTTATAAATTCAGTTACAGGGTCGTGCTTGTCCTTTTCTTCCTTGGCCATGCTTTCTGTTAAATATGGTTGTTGGGGGTCTGGCAGTGACTGATAATGGTGGGGTTGATCATCTCCTTCTTTGGGCAAACAGAATGGTCAAGGATGTGGGATGCATGAGCAAACGGACCATCGGGATGAGAGAGAAGGATGATCGTCAGATTGGGAAAATGGACAGTAGAGATGGCTCGATGGAGTCTGTCAGTCGAGGTGGGAGCAGGGTGAATTTAGGCTGTTAGATCTTCAGTGGACAGATCAGACGGTCATTGGGCACCGGAGCTGCAAGGGCGTTAACAGGAGAATTAGTTGGGCGGTAATGGTATTCATCGCATTGCTTTCGGGCGTTAAGTGATAAATGCCTGGGGTCGCGCGACTCCATTCAGTGATCGACACGTAGCTGCGGATGAGAGAGAAAAACTTCTCTCATCACGCACTAACGTACAATCAAATTGTCGGCACGATGAGAGCGAAGACCGTCAGATCTTAGTGGAGATGATATGACATTGGGAAATGATCAAGTGGGTCACTTTATCAGATGCGAGCCATTAGATCGGCGGGGAAGATCAACAACAGAGATGTAGCATGAGGTTTATGAGTGCGCGAGGTCATATGGGTGAGGTTCTATGGTGGGTTTGGGCTTTGCGCTCAGGTATAAGGCCAAAGGGGGTTAATCTGTCGGGTTTAGAAGAAAAATAGAGGAATGGAGGTGGAAGAGAGAGAGTGGGATAGAAGGGAAAGGGAAAATGACCCATGAGGGGCCCCTTTTAAGACATTATCACACAGACCGAAACTCCTCAATGATCTTAAAAATTCAGCACTGCATAATAGAGCTAATAGGTACCAGGACCAGTAAGGATGTCACTGCGAAATCCACGATTAAAGAAGGAAGTAGTGATTAAAAAACATATCCAGCCTTGGCTAGATGAGGCATTCGTGGTTTCCACCAACATCGAGTGAAATATGGCACACATGCAGGCAGTATATGAACCCAGACAAGCAACTGATACTGATATTGACGCATCGATGGCTTGCATCGAACTAGTTCAATAGACGACGAAAGATTTTGTTGCAAGTGTAAGCGAAGCACAGAAGTTGCTGCATGACCTCCACGTGAAGATTGCTGCACTAGCCGAGTGACTCGGGATGAGTCACAATGATTGTGTTCGGGGACTGTTGGGTAGTGGAGGCCTTGTGCAACAGTTTTGGGGATCAAAGCCCACAATTTTGGGTAAAAGTATGGTAAAGACTCCGTGAAGTGCGCAGAGCGCGAATTGTAATGAGTCAAGTCAAAGGGTTGTCCGCCCAAAAAATAATGTAAGAAAATAGAAAGTAAGTCAGCCTGCCCATGGTTCGTGGACCATGGAAATGTATAAATAGAGCAAGGCTCTATGACTAGAAGTCAGTTTTTGGTTTTGGATCTTAATGTTATGGGTTTGTGAAGGTAATATTCTCTCTGCATCTGTAAGTTTGAGTCAAGGGTGTTGGTAGATAGATAGAGGCTCTGCAGCTGTGTGCATAGAGGCTTGGTAGAGTCCGCAGCTGTGTGCGTGGACCCCTACAGCTGAGTGCGCAGGACAAATTTGGTTGTACTGGAAAGAGGATCAATAAAGATAATAAATTTTGAATCATTGTGTGTTTATCGCAAATCTATCTGTTGCTTATGTTATGATTTTACGCATATGTATGATTGTGTGAACTAGTTTTTACTGTTAAATGTTTGCTTAAAGACCTTAAGAAGTAGATCAGATCTATAATAATTTCATTAATATGAAAACGCACCTGTGTAGATCTATGCGGAAGCTTGACAACAATACAGAGTGGCGCGAGATCGTAGAATGGTTCACGACCCCTTCAGACCACATCAAGACATCCCAAGGGTGTGGAAACCTGGTTCCAGCACCCTCCCCTGCTATCTCGGGTGAGACCTCAGCGTACATTCCGCGGACTGTTGTCGAAAGGGCGGTTAGCTGCAGGATTTGTTTGCCTAATAACTCTTCCAAACCTGGGTCAGGGCCCAATAAGCCAACACACTATATTTTTTCGAGAGTTATAAAATAGAAATCTAAAAATATACCGTAAAGTTATTTACATAAAACACTTTGATGAAGAGAATGAATGTATAAGTGTATCTATAATTTGAACTTGACCTCCCTTGTAGAATTATTTTATTAAAATACAATAATATAGTTGAGGCCTTAAACTTGATTTCACACATATAACTTGGAATCAAAACAAAATTAGTTGTCTTATTGGTGTTACATAGCTAACTCGTTAACGTATGGAAGCATCTAAATAAATAATTAGAGAGTTAGGGAAATAAGTAATCTAGAAAAAATAGAATAAAAATTTATTGAACATGTGATACGTCTATTTCCCTATTTATAAAATAGTTTTGATTATCCTTTACACCTAAATGGATTGGATAAACTACATTCAGGGTTAATAAATGCATTTCAATGAAAATATGGTATATTATTACTCCAAGGAACAAATTTCAAATGGAAAAGTAGACATGCATACATCCTCCCTAAAACCCATCCTTTATTTTTAGGCTAATACATGACACTGTAGTTTAATATATGGGAAGAAGAAAAACAATTTCCATCTGAGTTGCTAAGTAGTGAATTTTGTGATACCCCTAGCCTAGATGCATGCACACTAAACTTTTTTGTATCATATTAATGATTTTTGTGGGATTCATCAGAGCTTCATATCCTGAAATCACAATTTTTTGGATCCCCAAGGATTCAAGGCTTCCCCCAAGACACATACATGATAAAAATACTCTAATAGGTTTGCATTATAAAGTTGGTATTTGGGCTTTCATCATTAAATAGATGTGTGCACTAAACATTCTCTATGAAATATCTAGGAATAGGGATTTCAATTGTATTGCTTAAAGCTTCCATGTCTATATCATCACCTTTGGATTCACGAACGCACTTCATTACCTCATCCATTTTTATTCTATCCACCATCACTACATTGCCATCTAGCTTCTTCCCTCCATTACCACTACCACCTTCCTTCACCCTGAATTATTTCTCACCCCAATCTTTTTCTATGGGATAAAATACACTTCTCTATCATCAATCTCCTCTCATCCTTGTATTCATATTTTACCTACCACTCTATCATGTATGTATTGTATGCTCCTCTCTTTCCTCATTATTACATGGTTCCAAATTTTTCCCATATGCAAATATGTTAATCTATGGATAATTCCTTGTATATTTTCCTTTTTGCTAATTTTCTCATAATCTAAGGGTCTTCAATTGTTTTCTAGTCTTTTTTCTTGCAATATAAGTGTCTTATCATTTATACTTGAGTCGACCAAGGGGAACGTGGGAGGAAATTAAGGAGGGACCTAGATACCCAATCCAGTCTTCTAAAAATGACTTATTGTGACCTTATAAGGAAGTACTTTAGTAACTTAAAAATTACTCTTCTTGGTATTGTATCATTGTAGTTAATATGCATATCTTTATTTTTTTTCTTTTTTTGCTAATGCAAGAGTTGAACCTTCTAATTCATTAATCAACAAATAGAGTACATAATTTACAACCAATCTCGAAGGGCTGTGGGCCAAGGAAAGAACCCATCAAAACCCTGTAACCGGGCCCAAGGCTAAAGCTTCCCCCCTACAACTAAACCTTACAACTCTCTAAAGAAAAAATACAAGAATTTGGATTCGGACCCAAAGAGGAACAAAAGTGCCACACTATAAAGTTCTCATATCCGCACCACTACCTAACTAGCGAATCAGGGAAATGAGTGTTAAGCCACCTCCCGCCAAGAACAAATTTCTTCCCGCCATATTCTTAACTTGCTCCTTTAATCTCAACTGTCAAATATCCACGCTCGATCCAACGATCATGGTTAAAATCGCTATGCTAAGTAGCACGACTTTTACCTAGAGGACCCACCAACATGCACGAATAGTCTCATCCGTGGATCTGCCTGGCCAGATCCGACAGTTGGGGATAATATCGTGCTTGCCTACATTCACGACAATAGTGTGCGATGAGGGCGGTATTCCTCCTGACCCCACCACCATGTGGAGCACTCTGAATGGAATCACTCCCGAAAAGAAAAAACCGCTTCCCGCTTGCTAGGGCTGCAATCACTGGAAAACCACTTAGGCCGTGGAAAAGCTAACAAAGAGAAAAAACCCCTCGTTTCATAGCCTCCGAGAGATCCCGGCTTCCGAGGTCTCACTGTGCTTGCCCTACCAGAACCGATATGACTTGAATCAACCACCATCCTGTCTGTTCTCCAAAAAACCCAGTCGCCTACGGTGTTGCAACTAGAAACTATAGTGAACAAATTAACCCGGGATGCAAGGGTTGACCCCTGCAAGAAACTCGCATTATACCTAACTATGAGTAAACTCCTAAACCAAAAACTGCTATTCATCTGTACCCCTCCTCCATGGCGCTATTCAAAAACACTGTCTTATCTTCATTTGCTTGGTCTTGGCACTTCGCTCTTAATCTATTTGGAGGTAGCTCTTTCCAGTACTTCGCCACCCTATTATCTGTGCAAATCACTCCTTGATTGGCCAAAAAATCTTCCAGTTTATTGGCCATTCTTCGCACATGAATAAACCTAATCGTTCTCAGACTCTGGAGGTGACTGTGTATCCGTTGAAAGACCTGGATCAGTCTCCAATTGCTTGAGGCTTTTTCCGGCTTGATACCCCAGCTGATTTTCTTGACCGAGTTAATGATTAACTCTGAATCAGCTTCAATGAACACATTTTGGCGGTTATACTGGACCAAGAACTCTAGACGCTGCTCCATTGCCATTGATTCCACCATGTTGTTGGTGGCTCTTCCTAAATGGCAATAGAATATGAAAAAAATATTTCCATTTTCATCCCTTAACACCCCTCCATGGCCAGTCATGCCCGGATTACCTTTTGAAGCACCATCAATGTTGAATTTCAGAAAACCCTTAGGGGGAGGATGCCAGAAATCTAGCCCAGGCTCCAAAATTGAAACTTTCCTATCCAAGCCCAGAGAAATAAGTCCTTGCAACTCTAGCTGACAGAGAATCCTCATATCTGTTGTCGAAGGTGGATTTGTAGGGAGATTGCAAAATCTAGTGCTCATTGTCTCCTTAAGTTGTTTTAGGATCAAATAATGAAGGTATTGGAAAGGTTTCATAACATTCTTGAAGATTCTATTGTTCCTTTCTTTCCATACATTCCAAATAATGAAGCTTGGTGTAAGGGCCCAAGCTAAACCAAGAACTTCATTATCTGAAAAGTTTCTTCTCCAGTTGATAAGGGTATGGATAATGCTCCCATAGTCCATATCAAACTGTTGGAAGATGGAGGCAAAAGAATCCCAAAGTCTGGAAGTGAAAATGCAGTTGTTCAGGAGGTGCTCCATTGTTTCCTCTTGAGCTTCACAGAGCTGGCATCTGGAAGGTCCTAGGACATCCCTCTTCCGAATGTTATCCCAGGTCAGAATCTTCCTATGCGGAACCAACCACATGAAAATTTTAATTTTCATCCAGCCTTGATGCCTCCATAGGTTTTGCCAAAACCTATATGGAGCATGGGAATCTAGTCCAAGGAGTACGAGTTTTGCTTCCTTGAGCTTAAAGGTACCCTCATTGTTGTTGCCCCATCTCAGCTGGTCATGCCCCCTTGATACTAGAATTTTCCTTTGTTCTAACTCTTTCATTAGTATCTCAGCCTTAGCTTTCAGGGGGCTGTCGTCATTGAAATCAAATCTCCTTCAATTTCTCCATTTCCCTATATTGTTGTTTTGATCCCAAAAATCTTTAACCTTGGAAAGCCCCTTAGTAGTTGCCTTTGCTTTGAGGTCCTCCAGATCCTCTTTTAATAGAATAGGTTCTTGTTGCCATATGTCCTCCCAGAATAAAGCTAAGTCTCCCTCTCTAATTTCCCAGAAGCTGTTATCTTGAACTAAGACCCTGCTTTCCCAGGCTTTATTCCAGATGTGTGATCCCTTTATATTACCATCCATCCTTATGTGGTCAATATCTTGCCATGAGTTGGCATATTTTTCTTTCCAAATGATTGTGCATTGAGCCTCTGGTTCTTTTATCCAGTGCCACCATAATTTTGCCCCTAAGACTTTGCTTAGAATCTCAGGATCATCCAATCCAAGACCCCCATGTTTTTTGGGTTTGCGCATTTTTTCTCAGGCTACTAAGGCCCATTTCTTCCTTTCTTCCCCCTTGCCCCAAAGAAAGTGTCTTTCTATGTTTCGGAATTGATGCAGGAATCCTTTAGGAGCTAGGAGATATGAGAGCTTAAAGACTGGGATTGGTTGAAGAACAACTTTTGTGAGCACCAACCTACCAGCCAAGTTTAAGGATCTCATAGTCCATTTCCTAATTTTTATCCTGCAATTTATTAATCACTGGCTCCCAGACGCTCTTGTGTAATGCTTTATCAGTTAGAGGAACTCCCATATATTTTGAGGGGAGAGAATCTCTTTGAAAGCCCATAATTCTAGATATGTTCCTCTGAATAGCAATTTTAGTATTGAAGAAAAAAATCTTAGATTTGGATAGATTAACTTCCATACCTGAAGCCATGGAAAAATCACTGAGGATTTGTTTGTACGCAAGAGCTTCGTTGACTGTGGGGATTCCTTGCAGCATGGTATCATCAACAAATTGTTGATGAGTCAAGGCCTATCCATTGTTAGAGATTTGGAGACCTTTGATTTTACCAACTTATTTAGCATGCTTGATAGACCTACCTAGTCCTTCCATCATGAGAATGAAGAGAAAGGGAGAGAGTGGGTCCCCCTACCGAAGGCCTCTAGAAGGAATGAAAGTCTATGAGGGAGAACTATTGACCAGAATAGAGAAGCTGGAAGAAGTAATCAAAGCCAGGATCCACCTCACGCAATTGTGATCAAACCTGAAAGCTATAAGAACCTTCTTGATGTAGGTCCAATTAAGCTTATCATAAGCTTTGGCTATGTCCACTTGCATGATCATTACAACCTTTTTCTCGCTAGTTAGAGAGTGCACCACTTCATGTGCTTGAATGATGTTATTAAGAATTTGCCTTCCTTCCACATATCCCGATTGTTCCATAGAAACTATGGTGGGAAGGAGGGGTTTGAGTCTATTGTCTACCATTTTTGATATTATCTTGTAAACCACATTGCACAAAGCTATTGGCCTAAACCTATCAGGGGTTTGGGCCAACTCCTGTTTAGGGATCAGAGCTATAAAAGAGGTGTTCAGAGCCTTCAAAATAGTTCTATTCATTCTGGAGTCTTCAACTACATCTAAAATATCTTGTTTGACAATATTCCAGCAGGCTTTGAAGAAGTCAACATTGAAACCATCCGGGCCTGGCGCCTTACCATTCTGCATTTCTTTGAGTACCCCACTAACCTCTTCTTTAGTCATTGGTCTGTAAAGGTTGACATTATCCTCTTGAGAAACCAACTTGGGTATATGTTTAGTGAAGTCCCTAATGGAGTGCTCTCTTTCATGACAGGTTTCCTGTGCTATGCTTCGAAAGTGCCAAAATAGAATTGCTTCTATTTCTTCCTGAGAAATGAGAAGATTTCCTCCTCCTTCCTTAATCAAAGAAATCCTGTTATGAGCTCTATTCGCCATGGTGGATTTGTGGAAAAATCTAGTATTACGTTCTCCTTCTTTTAGCTGCTGAACTCTAGATTTTTGCCTCCAAAATATTTCCCTTGTTTACATATATTTTCCCAGGTTTGATGATATTTGGTGGCTTGATCAATTTTGACTTTATCGAAACCCTCCTTGATGAGGGCTTGGTTGAGTTCCTACATTTTACCTTCAATATATTTTTTCTCCTCAAAAATGTTTCCATATTCATTCTTGTTCCAGTATTTAAGCCAGAGCTTCATGTGTTTTAGTCTTTTCTAAAGAAGGAACATTCTGGTGCCCTAAATGTTTAAATATTCTGACCACCATTTGGTTATGTTGTTGATGAAATCTGGGTGGGAAAGCTAGATGTTCTCAAATCGTAAAGGTTTTTTCCTAGGGGTACCAATTCCCTTAACCTCCAGTGGAACCGGCCAGTGATCTGAGCTTCCAAAGGGGAGAACTATTGCTACCATTTCCTTATCATTGAGCATAGGATCCTCTGAGATTATGAATCTGTCTAATTTTGAAGCCACTTGAGACTCTCCTCCTCTTTTATTGTTCCAAGTAAAGATACCATTATTCGTTACAATGTCCACTAGTTTCATCTTATCGATAAAGGTTTGAAATGCCAAAGAGTCCTTGCCTAGAACTCTGGTTCTCCCTTTTTTCTCTGAAAGTGATTTGATCAAGTTGAAATCACCCCCCAAGATCCAAGGTATTCCAGCATATCTGTCTTTGAGATTCTCTAGAGAATTTAGAAACCTAAGTTTATCATCCATTCTTTGAGGGCCATACACATTCGTTACCAGGTAGGTTTCCTTGTCTCCTACAGGTTGAATGACCATAGATAAATAATCCCTAGATGCTTCAACATCTATTATACCAATTTTTTGTGGGTTCCAAAGAGTGAGAATACCTCCTGCTGTATTCTGTGCTTTGACTTCTAGAAACTCAAATCTATTGAGCCATTTACTATAGATCTCTTTTATTTTCTGAATAGAACACTTGGCTTCCTGGATGAAAATCACATCCAGAGCTGCTTGTTTAATTTTGCTACTTAGTAATATTTGTTTTCTTTTACTACCTAGACCCCTGATATTCCAAGAAGTGAACTTCATAATTAAAGATTATTAAAGGAGTAACTGGATAGGTCTTTCATCTTACCTAAATCTATCATTAGCTTTCCACATTCCATCAATAGCTCATTCTACTTTTCTCTACCTCTTTTCTTTCCTGGGTTTCTGGGTGCTAGTCCTACTGTGGATTTAATCATTTTCACTCTTTCTTTGCCCTGCTTATCATTGTTTCTTTGTCTCTCCACCCCTTGAGTCTGGGTTTTCCATATAAACAGTTGTTGGACTCTATTAAACTCCTCTGAAGGTAATGAGTCTAACCCTTCTATGGTTCCTTGATTCAATAAACCTTCCAAATCTAGGTTCTCTTTCTCAAGAATTCCCTGTAGTTCATGGTCCTCCATTTCCATCTCGCTCCGGGTCATTTCATTATCCACCTCCATTTCTGCATCACTCATCATAGTTTCTTTCTTTTTGTTATTATCTTGTGTTTGTTCACTGTCTTCTTCTTTCCCTTCCTCCTCTGGACTTCCTCCCTTTGCCTGATCTGCTTCTATTATACCTTTGTCCTCTTCGAGAACTTGAAACCTGTTCTAGCTAGCTTGTTGCCCTTCAGATTTATGCATCTTTAGCCCTCTTTTGCCTCCTTTTCCTTTATGTGCCACCTTGTGGAAGCTTTCGGAATCCTTCATTGTGTTAGTTTTGCTTTTGTTTTCTACTTTACTAAGAGGTCAATCTCTAAACAGGTGCCCATGCTCGTGGCATTTGCGACATCTAAAAGGAATGTGTTCATAGTCTACTATTTGTACCCAATCTTCATCAAATACTTCCAAGATAACCTCATCCGATAGACTTCCAGAGAGATCCATCTCCACACATATTCTAGCAAAGGAAGTATACTTTCCCCTTCTAGTGGCTTCAGAAGCTTTGAAAAAATGTCCTAACTTATTTCCTATGGTAGAAAGGGATTCTGTTTGCCAGTAATCAAGAGGTATAGAGTAGAGTCTTACCCAAAAAGGGACCGATGTAAAGGTTTCACATTCTGGTACAAAATTCATGATCCATGGATGCATATAGAGGCCCGTTGCAGTGTAAAATGAGGGCCCTCCTTCAAACACTCTGTCCTTGTCTTCAATATTTGAAAATACCACAGTGAAGAAACCCTTGGACCTAAGATGTAGGTCAATGTTGCCTTTTGGTTTCTAGTGGTATTTAATCCATGTTTGTAAGGCTTTTTCAGTGGGCCATAAACCCATGAATTTACAAATGATTGCATATGTTTGCATGTGGTCCCTATGCGCCAGCACAAGATCATTTAAAATGATTGTGGGAGTAACCGTCGTTTTGGGTTTACATGGTCCCATGTGTGCTTTGTCTTTTTTTCCTTGCTTCTTGTCTTCTTCCTCCTTTTCCTTTGTGCCATTATGCTCCCGTGACTTGGTTCCATCCTGTTCCTCTTCACTGTTGCTTTTCCTTCCTTCTGAAGGCTCTCTAACATTTTCCATTGGTTTTTTTCCCCTGCTGGCCACAACCTGCTTATAGGAGGGAGTGGAGCTCCCTCTTTTACGTCCTTCCATGGAGAGCAACCTCAGTAACAGCCTGTAACCTTAGTTTTTTGTCCTCGCAGTCTTCGTAGCCGAGTAGTAGAAATATGGAGACTTACATATTTAATCCTTCATCTCCTAAGAAATAAAGGAATCAAGCTTCCATACAATATCACCCACATATCTTTATTTTTTTTCACCTAGTCAAAATTATGAAATTATGTTGCAGTAAAGAGGTTTAAAGAATAAAGAGGTTCTTGAACTCAAATATTACCACAAACAATGAAGCATATTATCATGCACTTATAAAAGGTCTACACACAACAAAGACACATGCGTTAATGATTATAGAGTTTACAAAATTTGAACTAATTATTAAAATTTATATTGGATGAAATTTAAGTCAAGGCCAAATCTCTTACACTATTGCATTTAATGGCAAGGGATATTATTTACCATTTTTGTATTTTTTATATACATCATGATGTGAGAGAAGGATACGATGTTGAGGCTAAATAAATGTTCCTTTATCTAGTGTTTCATTTTTCTAATGTAAACATAGGTTATTAAATATTACATATAAATTTTGTTCTAGTTGACTCTTGGTTTCACTAATTAATCATTTTAGTTGGGTCATTTTAGTTGTGTTTATTTTATCTATCTTGATTACTTTTACCTTTTTTTGATTTTACACTTTTGGATGTCTTATAAGGAAAGCTTTCATGCATGGGGAACTTTTTTTTGTAGTCATAGTTTATGATGTCTTCATAGTCCTTTTTGTCAAAATTCATAGTGTCACAACTCTATTGTAATGGAATTTTGAAACATTTCATTAAAAAACCTCTCTCTCTCTCTCTCTCTCTCTCTCTCTCTCTCTCTCTCTCTCTCATATTACAATAACTCACTACATCATGGAAATGAAGATACAAGGTTTATACAAGTCACATATATTAACTCAAATGCAAATTCAAAAGTTACAACTCCAAATTTTGGATAATTACTCATGATCTTTTTTATCATCTATATTAGTGGTGAAAAGTTGAATATGTGGAATAATACATCATATTTTCTCCTCTAAATCATTTGGATGAATGAATATTTTGTTAAAAATATCAACAAGGAATCCTAATTTACTTTGTCCTTCAATTAAATTAGAAACTAAATCGAAATTCCATTCTCATAGAAACTTGTAATAGTTAACTAGGTTAATTGGACTTAGTTGTCTTAGGAAATTTGAGTTGGAAGTCTATCTAGAGTCATGTATAGTGATCCCTAAGTTGTAGGGGCCCAAGTTGATTTCTTTTGAGTTGTTATTAATAGTTAGTTAAACTAGTTCCAATTGTTGGGGGAACTAGTAGGAGGTCTAGTAGTGGGGACGGGCACTAGTGTAGCTTCACTACTCCACCAGTTAACTGAATATTCACTCATAAATATCTCATGCATGTAAGTTCATAGGAAAACCCAGTTGAGATTAGAGTTTAGGGACATTGTACTATGAATTGTATAATTTTCTGAGTTGTATAGATGGTGCATGCAATCAGTAGAAGGCCTATGGATGGATTGCGTAGTTATGGAGAGAGAATTTCCCAATTCAATATGGGTTAATTATATCAAGAACTACACAAGGAAGTAAGGGCTTGGAAGGAAACAAAATTGGCTAAGTGTTGGCTTGAGTTGGTTTGTGAAGCAGAGAGATAGATTGTACTTGTGCAGGAATTATTTAGGCTGAACAAGAATTGTATTTTCTTCTTAGATCTTTTGGTTAATGCAATATAAATAATCGGGGTTTTGAGTAGTTGCTTTCCCTAGAGAAATATTGTGTTATGTGTGATTGAAATTATTCATTTTCTACTTATTGTTTTCATTGATCAATTTTGGTTTATGCTGAAGAGTAGAGTAGATTCTTGTCTTGTGTTTTAGCATATCACATAAGTTGTTAAATCTATAGTAAAAATCTAGATGGTATCAGAGCTAAAGACAATATACAAGAGGAGAATTTGAGTTTGTTGTTAAGGTGAAATTGAATTTGCAGGTTCATACTTCATAGTTAGCAATATGTCATTCTACGGTTTAAGGCTTGAGTATGACCTGGAGGGCAACCCAAATTACATAGCTTGGAAGGATATGATGGAGACAATGCTGGAAGACAACAGGATCAAGGAATTCATAGATCATGATATTCTGAAGCTTCCAACATCTGATGCTAAAGATTTGGTTGAATGGAGAAAGTGTGTGGCAAAAGAAAGACAGATTATCCTAGAAGGAGTTTGAGATCACATTGTCTCGAATCTCCATGGTAAGGAAACTCCATTTGCAATGTGGAAGGCATTGGTGGACCTATTTGAAAATAGCAGTGACCAAAGGAAGCTAGCACTGAAGGAAAAACTCAGAAAGATCAAGATGGAGAAGGGCGAATCAATTCCGGAGTACTTGACCAAGTTCACCCAATGTTAGGATGAGCTTGGAAGTGTCAGGATTACTATTGCTGAAGACGATTTGGTGAACCTAGCACTTCTAGGACTTCCCAAGAGCTCGCATAGTTACGAGGAATCAATTAATGGGAAGGAGAAGCTACCAGAGTGGGAGTGGTTGTGGTCCAACTTGGTACAAGAAGAGATTCGACGTAACACTAGAGACAAATCCTCATCAAAGAATGATGATGAGGAGAATTGTTCCATAGCGGGTAAGGCAAAGAAAGGGAATGGGAATTTATCCCATTTCAAATCAGATTCTTGTCAGGGTGGAAAGAAGAAGGACATGTCGAAAGTAAAATGCTTTCACTGTCACGAGCTGGGATACTTTTCCACAAAGTGTCCACTCAAGAAGGTTGGTAAGAAGTCCTCAGGAGGAGTGGCAGGTGAAGCTTTCTCTTCACAATTCGAACTGGACTTTTCCCTCATTGTTTTTATGGTGTCATCGATGATGGGTAGTGTATGGTACCTGCACAGTGGAGATTCTTTCCACATGACCGATAACAAAGAGCTCTTTAGTAACTTGGAGGAGAATAATCTCCAGATGCATATCAAGATGGGTGATGATGGGAGGTATAATGCTACCAACATCGATATAGTTACCTTTCAAGGAGTCAGGTTCTCCCCTCACTTCGTGAGATGTTATGTATGTTCCTAGTTTAAAGAAGAACTTGGTATATATTTCCATGTTGGAGGATAAAGACTATGATGTGATATTTACTAAGGGAAAGGCGTCCCTTCGTCACATAGCCACAGGGCAGGTGAAGAGGACAGGGGTTCGAGTGAAGAACCTCTACAAGTTAGAGGTAGAAGAATATGCTTCCTTGAGCACTAAAGCAGAGAAGGTGCAAAGTTGAGACATCGGTGAGTTGTGGCATAGGAGATTGGGCCACCTACACCACGACACTTTGAAGATCATGCAACAAATTCCTACTGGAAATTCCAAAGGTACGCTAAAGAAGATAAACACATGCAAAGGGTGTACATTAGGAAAGTACACCAAATCTTCCTTTCAGGACAAAGACAGTCGAGCACAGGTGATCCTTGATTGAGTTCACTTAGATGTGTGTGGATCATTCTCGATAGCATCCATGACCAATCAAGAGTATTATGTGATATTTGTTGATGATTTTTATCATAAGTGTTGGATCTTATTCATGTAGAAGAAAGATCAGACTTTTGCTAAGTTTTGTGAATTTAAAGCACTTGTCGAGAAAGATACTGGTAGGAAAGTTAAATCTCTTAGGAGTGATAACGGTGGAGAGTATGTGTCGAATGAGTTCAAAAACTTATGTGCATCAAAGGGAATTCGACGAGAGTTGATAACATCACATAACCCACAACAAAATGGGGTGGTTGAAAGGAAGAACAAGAGTATTGTGGGAGAGGCACAGACAATGTTGCATGATCAAGGCCTACAATTACGCTTGTGGGCTGAAGCATGCAACACAACTGTTTATTTGTAGAGTAGAATCCCTCATCGAATTCTCGGGATGAGTACATCGAAAGAGGCTTTTTCAGGGAAGAAACCAAATGTGGCACACTTTAGGATTTTTATTCTACTGCCATGTAACCAAATATGCATGAAAAAAGCTTGAGCCAAAAACAGAGTTGGGTATGTTATTGGGGTACACTAATACACCTCACAACTATCGAGTGTACCTGCCAACCAATAGGATGCCAGTAGTTTGCAGAGATATAAAATTTCAATGAAGATAAGGCCATTAGATGTTCCCTTGAGAGGGAACTTCTAGCTCCTAATGAGGAACCTTAGAATGATGTGGAGAAGCCACATGTAGAGGAGAAGGGAGTGGAGACACCCACTCATGCAGAGTCTTCCAGAGATGGGAGAAAGTGCACCATAGAGTCTGATAAGTTAATGCATGATGCTAGGGAGAATATGGGAGCACCCACATCACAATGTAAGTAGAGGAGGTCACTAGAGTGGTACATGAGTGGATGTGTAGAGGTTTCCTCCTATTTTGAGGAAGAAGTGAAACAACTAGTTTGGGTTGATTCCATGGTTAAGGAGCATGAATCGATTTTCAGGAACAATGTTTGGGATGTGCTCCCAAGACCGCTAGACAAGTTAGTGGCGAGTTCTAGATGGCTTTAAAAGGAAAATCAAGAAATGAATGGTAGTGTGGAGAAGCACAAGGCTGGGTTTGTGGCCAAAGGGTTTTCTCAAGTGGAGGGGATTGATTATGATGATACTTTTTCTCCTGTTGCAAGGTACTCATCAATAAGATCCATTCTAGCACTGTCAACACATATGGGATGGGATATACTTCTAATGGATGTAAATACAACATTCCTCAATGACATGATTGAGGAAGAGGTGTATATTGAGAAGCTTGAAGGATTTGAGACCTTCAATAGAGAGTCACATGTCTTCAGACTCAAGCGAGCATTGGATGGACTGAAACAAGCACCCCATGCTTGGTACACTAGGATTGATAGCTATTTCACCGGGTTGGGCTTCACCAAAAGTGAAGCAGATGAGAACCTTTACCATATTGTGGTTGAAGGTAAATTGTTGATTATTGTTTTATATGTCGATGATTCGATTCTAACATGCGATGATAAGTTGATCTAGTCTTGCAAAGAGGATCTTGTAAGAGAGTTCAAAATGAAGGACTTGGGGCTCATGCACTACTTTTAGGGGATGGAAGTATGGAAAGGAGATGAGGAACTATTTTTCTCTAAGGGAAAGTATGCCAACGAGATACTCAAGAAGTTAAACATGGAGAGCAGTAAACCCATGGAGACTCCTCTAGTTGGTAAGTGGAGGAAGGAGGATGCTACTTCCAGTGAAGTAGTAGAGGCTACTATTTATAGGAAGCTTGTGGGTTCACTCATGTATTTGGTGAACATACGACCAGACATGTGTTATGCAGTTAAAAATATTAGTCAAGAAATGGTTAAACTGACCAAGCTATATTGGAAGGCAACCAAACATGTGTTGAGATACCTCAAAGGCACTACTTAGTATGGTATTTGGAATAAATGGACAAAGGGAGTGAAGCTTCAAGGCTTCACTGATGTAGACTGGGTAGGGAGTTCATCTGACAGGAAGAGAACATCAGGTGGGATCATCAATATTGGGTCAACAGTTATTTATTGGTTCAACATGAAACAAATATTAGCTGTACTCAGTTTAGCAGAAGAAGAGTGCATGACTACTAGTCAAGCAACTTGTGAGGTTATTTGGATGAGGAGGATTCTTGTTGGTTTGATTGGTCAGTAGATGGATCCAACTATGATTTATTGTGGCAATCAGAGTTGTATCAAACTCTATGAGAATCCAGTTTTTCATGATCGGTCCAAGCATATTGATATCCGATATCATCATCTTTGAGATTGTGTGCAGAGGAGAATTATGTTGTTGGAGTACATTCCCACAAAGGAGCAAGATGCAAGTATTTTAACAAAGGCTTTGTCAAGATGAAAATTCAAGTTTTATAGAGGCAGGATCAGGGTAGTAGATAATCCATTTCTTTTTGAGAGGGAGTGTTAAAAATAGCAATAAGAAATCCTAATTTAGTTTGTCCTTGAATTAAATTAGGACTTAAATCGAAATTCTATTCTCATTGATCATGTGCTCAAAATTAGGCTAAAAAATAAAAGTGTCAGAATCTTGTTAAACTTAGATTCATATCGAAAATATCGTCATTTTGATTCCAACGGTGTGAATGTCACGAAAATTTGAGCTCATATGCAGAAGTTAGAGAAAGTCAAAGTTCAGGTTTGACTTGCTCACATGGCAAGATAGGATGATGTGGCAGGTTCCATCAGTGAATCGGGAGGCATCAAGTGGAAAGCTGCCATTGGTACCCACATTTCACAAATTACACATTGGTTAAGAGAGGTGTTATAGAAGCGGCCTCGACAGAACCTAGTTGCGATGCGATGTATCACATATCGCAATCGCAAAGGGGCTAGTGTTTACGAAGCAACCCCAACAATAATCTTGGTTGTGATTGCGAAAGGATTCCGAACCCGATGTATTATCCATTGTGATTTATAATCCCATTGGCTCCGTGCTATCATAAAATGCAAGTTGGATTGATATGTTGATGGTTTAAGCACCAACTACGATTGCGATGGGGCTTCAGACCCGATATTTTATGGACTAGGTTTGATAATCCTGGTGGGTCCGCAGTTGTATGGGTTTTGGTTTCCGCCTATGGAAAGTGCCAATTGTGATTTTCGATGGGGTTCTGAGATGCGATAATTTATATCTTATGTTTAATACTCCTGGCGGGTCCACCGTATCACAGAGCGCTTGAAGCATGGGTTGGTTTATCTGCCAATTGCAAAAGGATCCCGAACATGATACATTTATAAGTTCCAGTTAAGAGTTCCGTTGGGTCCGCTGAATCAAAATTGCATATCGCCTGCCTGGTTCACAGTCCATAAGACTGCAGGACTTCACTGATTGCAATTTCTAATGGACAGTCGGTGCCTAAAGATTATGGCCTGCCGCACAGAAAAATTCTCACTCGGTTAGCGGATTTTTGGAGCGAAATTGTGGGTTCCTGTTAGATGTGGAGAAATTTGTGGAGCGAATAATGGGAAAACAAGGGGAAGTCATAAATTCTTAATTTTTCCACCAAATTGGTGGAAAAAAGAGGCTATATAGCCATTTTTGAGTATTCTGGACTCATTGGAGTAGTTTTCAAAAGCATTTGAGCATTGTAAACAGATATTTTTACACTTTTGAGCATAATAGAGAGGCCCAAGCCATTTGAAGTTGGACCAAGGAGACGTAGCCCAAGAGGGGTGAACTCATTTATCATGTTCTTGTTGTAATGTATTTTTTATGATGTTCCGTACATGTTTATGCTATTGTTCAGTTTCTGACTTATGTTAAATTGCTCATAAAATTAACATAAAAGCTCTTCATTTCACTTGCAAAAATTCATGAATCCTTAAGCACAATGAAAACATTTTGTTAATAATATGAGGAATATATTAGCATTACAAAATAATATTCTAAATCATATCAATTTGGTATCAAAGCATTAGGTTTGCTTTTTGAAAGAAGGATTTAATTGTTTGCAAGATTATGTCATGCTTACAAGGTTAAAACTCAAAAGAGGTGAAGGAAAGTTGGTTGGAAGACATGAAGTTGGGTCAAGGGGAAGGAGAGCAAGGTTGCCACAATATCCAACACCAGATCAACCTTTAGTTGTAGTTGAGACTCCAGATATCATGTATCATGAAGGAGAACCTACAAACATGACAGAAAATGAGAAGACTTTCAGAAAGGATTTCTTTGATATGATAGAGATAGTGAAGGTCCTCTATGAAGAGAGGAACACCAAGTTGCAAGAAGAAGGCTCCAAACCTCCAATGGAGAAGGCTATTCAGGAGGAGTTAATGGAAATGGAGACAAACCTCCATCCTCTCCACCTTGTTCTTCATCTTCTTCTTCACAAGCATCTTCACCCTCTTCCACTAGTGCAACCCTTACTCATACTCATCATCATTCTTCAAAAGGAACTAGTAAATCACCTTTTTTTAAACTTGATGTTAAATTCGAGTTGCCCATGTATAATGGTGAAGTGAATGTAGAGAATATTGATAATTGGATTCGTCAGTTGGACGTCTATTACAGGATTCAAAACCTTCAAGAGGATGCCATAAAGATTCAGTTAGCTTCCTTGAGAATGGAGGATGCAACACTAGTATGGTGGGAATCAAAGACCTAAGAGGAGATTAAAAAACATGGTAAGATCTCAATTTCTTGGAATGATTTCATTGCTGCAATTAAAAGACAATTATACCCTCTAGCTTGTATGAAGAAAGCCAGCATGAATTGGGAGAACTTTAGACAGTTGAAAGGTCAAAATGTGCAAGATTACACCCAAGAATTCACAAAAAGGTCTTTGATGTTAGGTGTAGATTTGCAATCGTAGGATACTTTGCTGAAGTACATTGGGGGTTTACACAGTTACCTTAGGAATACCATCTTAATGTTTGAACCCAATAATATAGATGAAGTGTGTGTGCAAGCCACTCATCTTGAGGCAAGAGGGAAAAACACCGCTGAAGAAGGTAGTAAAAAGCCATTTAAGAGTAAGGAAAAATAAAAGGCTTTCAAAGGGAAGGCAAAGAATGATGTGTCTATCAAAAAAGGAGAGAAAATTACATGCAAAAATTGTTCCAGAGAGGGCTACGATGAAGCTCATTGTTGGAAGCTTCATCCCGAAATGAGACAAAAACCAAACAACAACAAGGGAGAACATAAGACAACTGCAACCACTCAACAAGATTTGGGATCCGATTCAGGTGATGAAACTAAAATCACAACCATGAGGTTAAAAGGAAAAGAATCCATTTCTAGCACTAATTCTTTAGACTCGCAAAATGAAACTCCAAATGAAAAGAAGAGAATAGTACCATTTCACATAAGGGTGATCTCAAAACATAACAAGGTTGATACACTATTCGATAGCGGCTCTGGAGCCAATCTTATCTCTGAAAACATTGTCAAGAGTTTAAATATGGAAACTGTTCCACATAATAAACCGTATCCACTTGGATGGGTATGTGACAATGCACAATTGCAGGTTACGAGAAAGTGTAAACTGAAATTCTCTATCACTGCAAAATTCATAGATGAAGTGGAGCTTGACGTTGTGCCATTAGATATCTGTGGCATCGTTTTGGGAAGCCCGCACCTTTATGATAGAAAATCTATCTCCATCGACATGAAAATAAATATTATTTATTAAAAAATGGAGTAGAATATATTGTGAGAGCTCACATCAAGAAAAAAAATCTTTCACTTGTTAATGCAGAGCAGATGAAAAGACTAGTGAATTCGAGCAAGAATTTTGTGCTTCTCATTATCAAACCCAAAAATGATGTTGATAATGAAGCTTTTAAAGGTTGTGATTCGAATTTGAAATCTGAATTGGTTGGCATAGTTAACCAATATGACGAAATGTTTCAGGAAACAAAGGAATTACCTCCCAAGAGAGGAATCCAACATGAAATACAGTTGCAGCAAGATTGTCCTCCTCCTCACATTGGCATGTACAAGATGTCAGTGATGGAAGCATAAATTAAGATGCAAATCCAATAGTTGTTGAATAAAGGGATCATCATAGCATCTTCCCACCCTATTGTCTTGGTGCCAAAGAATGATGGAACATGGCGCATGTGTGTTGACTTTCATGCATTAAACAAAAATACGGTAAAAAACTGTTACCCACTACCTCGAATAGATGATTTACTGGATTAATTGAAAGATGCAAATTATTTACTAAGTTGAACTTAAGAAGTGGCTACCATCAAATTAGAATAGCTGAAGGAGACATTCGGAAGGAAACATTCAAAACAAAACAAGGTTTGTTTGAATGGCTAGTTATGCCATTTGGGTTATGTAATGCTCCTGCTATAGTCATGAGTGTGATGAATTTTTAAGTTTAGGTATGTTCTATGCTAGAGCAATTTATTTAAATTTTTACAGTTAGCAATCACATCAGCATTAAGATAAATTGCAGATAGAACATAAATATAAAATGCAGCAGACAAGCCAAGACAAGAGGACACAAGATATCACACGAGCCAGGGACAAAAACCACAATGTGTGGGGAACCCTTTGATCAAATATTCTTTTATCTACAAAGTTCAGTAGAGAAAGAGATAGAGAGAGAGTACATTTACAACAGAATTCAACAATTTGACTTATCTAGATCTAACATAGATCATTTCGTATAATGATGAGATTAGTTGAAGACATTTTGCTTTAACTGATTCTCAAGGTGACTCCTTCACCTATCATCATGCTACATCTCATCCATGTGCTGCACCTTTACTGTGTAGCACCATCATGCTGCTCATGATCACACTTATCATGATGCTTCTCGTTGCATCATTCATCATAGTTGCACCATTGTTGTACCTTTACTGAGATCATGCTGGTTGTACGTTTTGAATTTGTTATAGCAACATGTTTCCAATGATGAGATCTATTTATATCTTCACTGTGCTCTTTGTTAGATAACTTCATTTAGGGCTTCATTATTATAATGACAGTTTCATCATGTTACATAAACACTATATATAAACTATAGTGATAATTGAGAGATCACTGTTGTGACAATGATTGAGAAGCTCATCCTTAAATTGATGCTCAGACATTACGGCTGAGCTAGCAGGAGCACATATATATACTGATATCCTTTTTCATCCATCATAGCCTGCATAATTTCAAGCGTGTATGATTTCTCTACCCTGCGTATAAAAGATTGAGAGAATTATGTTGACTGTGTAGACTGTGGCTACATTTGACTATGTGTATATATATTTAGACTGAGTGAAACCATGTGTATATTGACTGAGAATATGTAGCTATTGCTGCGATGAGGGACTCTTCATTAACACTTTTGAATGCATATGTCCTCACATTGAAGCATGTAATGATTCTGGATGGAATCACGTAGACTGTCTTGTCTTCATGTTGTGCGTATAAGTTCCTACCCTTACTGCGGCTAGGTGGAGGATGGATCTTTATGACCTGCGTATTAATATTGTGCCCTAAAAAACCCTAAACTACATGTAACCTTGAAAAACTTCATGTCCAGTGCATATATCTTATGCCCTGCGTAACCCTAGATGCGTGTATTCATTTCAATGAGTTGTTGCCCAGCGTATTGATCAACATAACATATGACTGCCTGGTTCATTCCCATATGCATATTATACCTTTATGTATTGCGTTCTCCTCATGATCAGCATATAATGGCTGCAACTCTTCCATATGACAACAAAGCAGATTTAACACGAGATAGTCTTGCGTGTAAGGAACAACGTATTCCCAGATTTGCGTATCAATGTACAACATCAGCATATTCCATAATCTGCGTATTAATGGTCTCCATTAACAGCATACAAGGTCTCTGTTTACATCCTAATAAGCTTGCAACTGCGGCTAGGGCATTACAGTAGTTAGGGAATCATAGTGGCAACTTCATGTCCAGTGGATGTTTTTCTTGGTGTCTCACTCCTCCAAAAACCCAAGATGTGGAGAGGAGGAGATCACTCAAGAATTGTATATTCGAAAGACATCAAATCCTCATCTATTTATACCAAAAATGTATAAGTTGAATAGACATGACATTTGGGCTTCTAGAGCCTACACAAGTGCTGGCCGGCTTGATAATAATTACATAATCAAAATAAATTCATATCTCCATAAATACTTATCAGAATCGGATGATCTTAGGATCAATCCTACACCTCTTGATGAGAGGGATCCAATAAAAATATCAGCTACCATAAATAAGCTAACCCACATAGATTTTGGCCCTAGTTGTGAATTTTAACACTCCCTCTCAACTAGGGAGAACTCCATTCGCTGATCCATATGTCTGACTGTACTATCTCTACCGTTAGTGCCTTACACTGATTTGCCTAGCTCTGCTCAACTTAGCTATGCTGAACTATGAATAAGAAGAATTGATTGAGAAAGAGTCATATCATTCTCCACTGACCCGAAGTTAGTCTCAAAGTGAGTACCACTGGTCCCAGACCAGTCTCAACCGACTCGAAGTCAGCTTCATAGTAAGTACCACTCCTACCACTGGTCCCAGACCAATATCCCAGTCTCAGAGAGTGTACCACTGGTCTCAGACCAGTCTCAACTAACTTGAAGTTAGCGTCATAGTGTGTACCACTCTCACTAGTCCCAGACTAGTACTGCACTGACATGAAGTCAGTCTCAGAGTATGTACCACTGGTCCTAGACCAGTATCAGCTGACCCAAAGTCAGTGTCATGGTAGGTACAACTCCTACCACTGGTCCCAGACCAGTATCATTGATCCTATATCAATTGAGGTCATCCTAGCGTAGGGAGTATGGTAGATACAACAATGCGTCCATCGGTACTACTATGGTCCCTAACTTCATTTCCCTGCTCATTGATCAAATGAGAGGTACTTCCCATGAGTCCCAGGCTGCATGGGAAGGATGCCTCGATAGGAGACTAATCAATCGTGTCCTCATAGGAGAACACATCATCCTGTACAACGCCATGGAAAAACACATCAATCCAGGCTCAACAAAGGAACACATCAATCCTACTACAATCGCCATGGAGAACACATCAATCCAGGCCTCACAGGAGAACACATCAATCCTGCTACAATCGCCATGGAGAACACATCAATCTAGGCCTCACAGGAGAACACATCAATCCTACTACAATCACCGTGGAGAACACATCAATCCAGGCCTCACAGGAGAACACATCAATCCTTCTACAATCGCCATGGAGAACACATCAATCCAGGCCTCACAAGAGAACACATCAATCCTGCTACAATTTCCATGGAGGACACATCAATCCAGGCCTCACAGGAGAACACATCAATCCTGCTACACAGGATTGAATCATCCTGTTCCACAAGAGAGCAAATCATCTTGTTCCAGTGTGCACTACCAGGGGAGGGTGAGCCACCCTGTGGTCGTATGTTGTTCCAGTAAGAATCGCAAGCCCTAGAGCTCCTAGAGCTCAATGTATGCAACATGCAGGACTCTTTTACAAGGGTCTCTCGATGAATCCAAGTTGTATGGGAAAATCATAGATTTGATCTTTCCTCGGGGCTTTGTCAAAATGTCAACGACCTATACATCAGTCTCAATGTGATGGAGCCTCCTTGCTCATCGACTTACCATATCCCAGATAAGGCAGTATTTGATGTCTACCTATTGGAGAAATCATCGAATACAAGATTTATTAATAATCGAATCCCACCTTTGGTTGTCACAGAGAATCACAGTGGTATTCATCATGTGTACAAATAGCTCACTAAAGAGCTTCAGCAACCAGACTGCCTCACAGAAGGCCATTCTAGCAGCAATGTATTTTGCCTTGGTGGTGCTCAGAGTCACCGACTTTTGCTTCTTGCTCATCCAGGATATCAAGGCAGATTCCAAAGAGAAACAACACTGAGAAGTGCTCTAATGATCCTCCACACTGCCTGCCCACTCATCATTCGAATAATCACGTGGTTTCATATTTCCGGCAGTGCATCTCAATCCATTAGAGATTTTTCCCTGAATATATCTCAGAAGATTCTTGGCACCAATCGAGTGAGGCTCAACCAAATATGAGCTCACCATGCTAACTGCAACACATATGTCTGGACGAAGGTTCTCCAAGAACATCAACGCAAATGAGTTTATGAAACTCAAAGGCATTTACCAAATGAGGTCCGACATCACTACCATATAACTTCTCGAAAGTTAAGATCCTCGAGGTAGTCATAGGTTTGTAGCTTATCTTTCCACATTCAGAATCCAACTCCCTCTGTCTCCTATAAATGAGAGGGTCTGCACCTGTCAAACATAGGTGCCGGTACAAGAGGTTTATCATCCACAACCTTCAAGTAATGGTTTGGATCAGTTTCACTCCTAGTGAATCTCAGCTGCATTAGACAGCTATCAATCCTCTCATACTACACCCGAGGTGTTTTGCTTCAAGCCATAGAGGGCTTTCTTCCACCTGTATACATGAGATTCCCGATCATGAGTCTTAAACTCCTCGGGTTGTTCCAAGCCTGTGGACCTGCAACATGAGGGGAATGGTCCCCTTATAATATTTTCCTTCGGTACATTTTAGACATGTACCTTCATGCTTCCTTTTGAATTCAGGCATCCTAGTCACCATCTGACTCACAGACCTCCGGTGCTGAGTCAACGGACATGGTCCCCAGTGGACTTCCTGCAACCCAGAACTCAAAACATCTTAACAAGATATATTTTCAAACACGTACCTTTCCATTGATAAGTGCCATTCTGTAACCTTAGATTTCCATTTCCAAGATGGTCATCGGGTTCTTCTTGCGATCAGGTACATAAAAGAGATTCAGGGGTTTCTTGCTTTTGTGGAAGAGTCGACCATTTCCTTGATGACCTGCATTACCAGTTATTCCTTTAATCATTGAAGATGTCCCAAGAATGATTGTTATCTTCATCAAGAGATGTCTCTGCCATTCGGACACTCGTTCGCATAACGGCCGAACTTATTTCAACAAGGCATCTGCCTTTCCTTCCACCCTTAGATCCGAACTTCCCAATGAAGGGATCATTAGATGGGCCATCAAAACTTCCGCTGCGCCATTCTGATAACATTTTCTTCTTTGACTTCACCCTAGGTGAATTATGAGGAACCCATTGATCCTTCTGTCTTTGTCCCAACTGCCTTCGGTGATTGCTCTTTCACTCTTGCTTGGGCATTGTCTTCACC